>CACVKI010145381.1:0-125562 GCA_902732785.1 Trichogramma evanescens | reverse complement strand
AAAAATACGATTCTAGCATTTATTTGCAAGGACATCATTCGTTACCAAAAAGTCTTTAGATGAAAACGGTTGAAAATTTTTATTATAGTTTTTTAAATCGTCAGTCTTTGATAAACGGTTATGCCATCAATAAACTTTACACAAATAAAAGAGATTAATTTAATAAAGTTATCATTCCGTATTAAATAATATTCGCTTCCGCAGTTTGGAAAAGAACAATTCCAAATTCGAACACAATTCAAATTCGACTGCATCTGTTTTCCAACGGCTAGTGCCGAGCGTCGAATCGAGTCGTTCAGTTACGGTCCATTCAAAAGTCCGAGTGCAAATAAATCGATAGAGAATACAATGGAGAGTAAAATCGAGGGATTTCGGAAGATGAATTCGTGAACTAAAGTGACAAAAGATAAGAGAACTAATTCCGTTTGAGTTGCCCATTGTAGTAAGTGTTCAAAACGTTCGTAAGCATACAATCTCTATCCTCTACGCGTGATAAGCGGCAGCGAGTAGGCATCGGATAGAGCCATCAAAATTCAAGAACGTTATCCCAAGTACTTAACAAGTATTATGAGTCGATTGTAAATCTCACAGCAGAGAATAGATGAATTATCAAGCATATACTAACGTACCGATAAGAAACAAAATAGAGAAAGATCATCGGAGGCTCGAGCAATTAGAAGAAAAAACAAAAGTACACAAACAATGGTAACCAATTCTCAAACAAAGCTCATTCATATATATTTAGTCGTTATCGGAGAAAGTATAATTACATAGACAATTAAATCTTGAGTAATACTCTATAGGGAGGCACGCGATGATAATATCCTTTACGCTCGCTGCGTTTCGCGCATCTACGAAATGATTGACAAACTTGACTCTACTCGTCGCAGCTGTAGCTCTACTCGACCGGTCAGGGACAAAGAAGGCCGTGGCTACGGCGATCATCAGCTCCGTGTCACTGTGTCAGCGTGAGCCGTAGCATGTGTCGTCTATATAACGGTCTCTCACGTGCATGACCTAAGTATGTGCACCACAAGATCATGTGCAACTCGGTTTACTCTGATATGTATGCAGCAAGGGCAAGGGCTCGTGGCCACCAGCAGAGATTCCGTAAGCCGGGGTTCTCCATAACGTATATTACCTAACCCAAACGATGCCGGCTCAAAGTTCGCAACTTGCTGAACAAGTGCATCGGCGTCTGTGCACGACACATTGTAGGGCTTTCGCGAGAGACAAAGACAAAGACGAAGATGCGGAGAACGACGGGACACGATATATACATCGTAAAAGCAGCCGCGTCCAATCCATGCGAGATCGTACGCGTGTGTGCGAGAATCAAGCCCGGCATGTGCACACGTACAAACACATACAATGCGCTATATAAATGCAACAGGCGAGCACAGGCTGCGCTACACATAGATGCATAACATATAGATGTATTTTAGCCTATAGAGCGGCATCGTCGCTTTATATACGCCGTATGCGTCCGCTAGATTTCAAGGACAAACGCGCTGCAGCGAGACGACGAACGAATTCGCGCACCGACGACGAGACGCTTCGATCGTAAGCGCACATAATAATATAACATAACAAGTCGATCGATCTCTTTCTTTCTCTCTCTCTCTCTCTCTCTCTCTCTCGTAGTATTACGTGCGCTTGTGTACTTATTAAGAGTCGCGAGTGTAATATCCGAGGAAGAAAAAAACTCCCGTGGGGGCTTGATAGTGTTCGTGCATATATCCGCGATCGATGCGATTCCGCAGTGTTTTGTTTTTCGCACTCCGATTGTTGCCGTTTTGTTGTTATTCTATACTCGGCATTGGCTCATTAGTTCCTTTTTTTTCATAACGTCTGCCATCTCTATAAATCCACACATTAGCTTCTTCGCCAACATATAATTTTATTCAAGCTGTGTGCATCGGGGCAGCTTGTTATTCGCAAACTGTCAGCGTTATATATATACACGGCAACAACAAGAGCAGTACAACACCGTCACCGCCTGCGCTGCCGCCGCTACCGACGAAAGAATGAGAGAGACGAAAAAAAAATAAACGACGACTCGACGACTGTGTCTGCCAATGCGTCGTGGTGCGGTTTTTCTGCGAGTGCGCGAATTTCTGCTGTTGTGCTGCCGCCACCGCGACGCGCCGTATCTCTCTTCTGCGCTTATGTGTGTGTATGTACTGTACTGCTGCACACACGACGACGACACAACGGCATGCAAGTGAAAAAGAGAGTGGCCTACAGACCTATATTTTGCCTTGCTGCGCGTACTATATACCAGTGAAGTGCACCGTGGTGTTGTGTGGTGGTAGTGCTGCCTGCCTGCCGCTGCTACTGCATCGTGTACTTTCGCTGCCGGGTGAGAGACGTGCATATATATAATACAGTGTGCATTTTATATATACATGTATCGCGAGAAGGTTAAAGTGCCGGTTGTTGCGCCAATATAATACTCTTGGTCGTCGACGTTTCGCTCGCTCGTCGCTCGTCTCTCTCGCGGGGCTCTCGTTGTGTATGTAACTCTCGCTCTCTGTTGTCTGTGCAGTGAAAGTGAAAGTTCATTTCGAGCGCAGTATAATGATGCAAAATGCCCTTACTTAATTGCCTACGCCTGTACCACCTCGCCCGCTGCTGCAGCGGCAACAGAACTTCCACCTCTGGGGACGCAATGATGTTTCTTCTTCTTATTCTTCGTTCTTTTTTTTTATGAATTTTTTATGACGACTCGACAACGCTACGTACGGATGGATGCAATTAACGTTGAAAGCTGCAGAATTTCGTCACGAAAATCGCTTCGTTCGCAAAGAGATCTTTGTTTCGAACACAGCTGAACGGACAAAAACAGAGAGGAAAAAAGAATATGTTTTGCGCGTTCGATCTTCGAGTTTTCGTGCTCGTGTTTTAGTTTTATGACTAATGCATAGTCTCGAGTGATCCGAAACAGTGCGTGTATATACGAAATTTCGAGCACAAAGAGAGTGTGCGTGCGTAACGTTTTCTCGATGTTTTGAGGATTCGCAATCTTATCGCGCGGAGACACGAGCTCTCCGAACTACATATTGTATATTCGCGAAAATGGCAAGCCTATCGAGCTGCAGCAGTTCGATCGAGGCAGAAAATTCGAAGCCAAAGTGCCGCCCGCTGCAGGACTCGGAAATCAGCGAGGACGGAATGGCAGTGGCGGCGACCAGCAGTACGATTTGCGAAATGGGCCCGGACAGCAGCGACAGCTCGAAACTGTCATCGTCGGAGAAGCATGACTCATCGGACGTCAGCCTGGTGCTCGAAGGGATAGCTGCACCGGCCAACAGCACCACTTCGTTTTCAGGTAATAACAATAGCCTCGATAATGTTAAAAAAATATTTACGAATCATTTACATTAAGCAATATTTAAATGAGAGAATACGTAGATTTTCATACAAATTATGATAAAAATTTTATCCGACCACCACTGACATCGCTCCAGCCCGCGTCTGTGTCAATCGACGCTCGTCTCAGCTGCTTTTGTTGTCTTATTACATTACATTAATTACATTATAATGTCAACGAGTGGATAGCGCGTGAGAGAGAGAGCGTTAAAATATAGGTTATTTGTTGCATGGCTCTACAGTCTGTGTTGCACATACACAAATGCAGGGGTAATACTTATCCCCCTTCTACGGGCAGAGTCACGTGGTACAAACTTTGAGGAGCATATATACAAACAGTCGTCAGACGTCACTCGTCACTGCGTTATGTAAATTGTAGCGTTCGAAACTCGAGTCGGCATATATAAATAAAAATGTTTTTCGCACAATCTTTTAGTTGATTACAAATCAAAGCGGATATCGATGAACGCTGCATTTTCGACGCTTACACCCTCCTGCTTTATTTTAATATCTTTGCCCGAAGGAAAATAAATGCTTACGATTGTTGATAATAGTAGAACTTTGAAAACAGGCCGTTTTTTTTGAATGAATAAAAAAGTAAATTATTTCAAAATTTGAAATATCGATATGAATTGTGAAAATGAAAAAGTGACCAGCGAAAATAAAAATGAAAGCGCATTTAAAATGGTCAGATTTCTTCAATTCAATTTTTCGAAATCCATTTGCTTCTCTACAATTATTACACACATTTGCCACCGCCTTGACATTTTTATCGTTTTTCAATTGTAGATTGATTGTCAGCCCTAATAAATAATGTCAATTCCACCTTTAGAGCGGCACAAAATTGAATTAGCCAAGATGCCTCTTATGATAGCAATTGAGTAAGTTCCGCAAACGTCCGACTGCTGGCGCATAACTGTTAATCTGCAAATTTGTGTGCATTTGATTTCTCCTAATTCATCCTTACATCAGATTAAAAAAAGGTTTATATAGATGTTTAAAATTGTATAAATTCTCTAAACTAAAAAATTCTTCCAGTATAAGATACGACATACGAGAAATTTTCTTTACTTTTAATTTTTCGCTATATATCTTTTTTTCAACGTTTTATAGTTAACATCCAAAGATTTCTGACTTATATTTCTTATTCAACTGATAATTATATAACATTATTGAATATTTTTCATCTTGTTTGGTATTTTAATATAATTTATAAAGTTTTTTATACCGGTATGCACAAGTGTGGGTGCTGCATTGTTATACCTCAAATTCTGCATTACATGATTCCAAATATTTGACAATAAATTATTTATCATAAGCCCAAGTCGATGAAATTCCTCAAATGATAGCAAGACATACAGTTAAATAATCGCTACAGCTGTTTCAATTTATTTTGATAAAAAATTCCATAAACAATAACGGTGCTTGGTGACAGTAGTGGCTTACCATCTCCTTGATGAATGATACTTCGATCATGTTCATAATTAATATAAAACTTGATTGAACCAGTTAAAGAAAGTAAGATTTAAAAATTTGAAAATCATACAACATTTTTTTCAAAATAATTTTCTTTTCAATTAAAAATTTTGTCTAAAAATATTGTCTTTATTTTCCGATTGTTGCAAAAAAAAAAAAACGTATTAGAATAATTTTGAAAGTGTCGAGCCATATTATGCACGCAGCGTCTCGTTCTTAGTACACCCACTGCACCGCGAGATAGCGACTGTGAGGTCATAAAACGATGCAGTCGGCCGCACGAGTGTATGTGTGTTTATACTCAGTGCGTGTGAGTGTATACGTATACACTGAACCGATGAGACCCGAACAGTTTACGGGTGCAGTTTGTTTTCACTTTCAACGCCGCTCGCGCGCGCGCGCGCTGGTACATAAGGTATTATATAGGTATGGAAAGTGCACACGCGAGAGAGCCTCGCGCGGGCGCGCGAGTTGAAATCTTGAAATGGAAAGTAATTGTACGAGCGAGCGGCGTAGCAATGGCGGCGCTTGTCGCGTTCCACTGGCCTACTAACCCCATTACCCTCTGCGCGCGCGATTTTTTCTATTTGAGCCTTATCCGGTGGCTCTATTGCCGTAGGTGCGTAATCCCAGAATTACACGCACGCACACATAATACGCATACACACTCGCACACATTACACACGTCGTCGTCTAGTTGCTAATAATCGGACTAAATGTTTATACTTGTTGCGTAGGCTAGATAAAATTTCTCTCTAGTTACGATACAGGTTCTTACCTGTTATAACTGCCAAAGAATTTAGCTCTTTTATTTAGAAAAAGGTTTACGCAAATTGATTTCTCGAATGTTTCTCTCTCGCCAAATGCGCACTATTAAAAAAATGTTAAGTGCCTCGATATATGCGATTGAATTTTAATAAACTGCACTTTTAGAGTTTTCATGCGGTATTTCAAAATTATAGTTAATTTATCCAAGTATACATTTAAAATATACATTTAATGATAGTAAAATAGGTGTATAAAATTATCTCGCAGTTGGTGATATGATTTTCCGATTAATGTTATTACTAATATTCGCATTTTACAATTTCCATCGAATCTTAATTATCTGTTTCAATATTAATATACTCCTTCTTTTTGTTCTTAATACGAAACATCAGAAAGGTGTGGGTGAGTATGCCAAGAATAATGAAATATTGAAATTAATTTAGTTTATTGGGTTCTACCCATTTTTAATTATTCATAATTGTGTATTCCGTTTTGATATTTTACACGTACTTTTTTTTACTCCTGAGGAAAATTCCTGCAAATAATCCAGATAATAAGTGATAATTTGATATTAAAAATAAAAGGTCACATCGTCTTGATTTTACTACGCGAGATGTTGTTCACATGGCCTCTCTAAGGTCGCGTAAAATAATTAGCTCGAAAAATTATAACAGAGATACATATTTATGGCATTATCTGTTGCGCTCACGAGCGAGTCGTGCGGATCGTACTTTATATCTATGTAGGTTTTATGTTTGTGCGCGTACACACGTTAACAGATTGCACCCGCGCCATGCTATGCGCTTAGACTTCGCCTCTCGAGGTCGAGGTTTCGATTTGTGCCTCTCGGTACTCGCAAGGTCGCGGCATTCGCACAGGTTCATATCTCTTTTGGACAAATTGACGTATAAATTATTTTCCTCAAAATTTACCTCTCTGGTCATTTTTTACGTCTTTAATGATTATTCAAAATCGACACATCATTTATGTTAATTGTTGGTCATATTTTTTATAGTTTATTACTTACAATACTAGGTGATATATTTTTCTGTAAATAGAAGACTTTAATAATATTAGAGCGTTTTTTAAAGACGCAAAGTAGTGCGACTGACCATTCAATTTTATTAAAGCCCAAAGTCCCTAATTTAGCTTCTCTCTTCTTTAGTGGCCAATAAAATGGCTCAGCCGCTTGTCTTAAAAGCTGAAACATAAATCACATCGCCAGTAATACGATAGTTGCAGATTCTTTCATGTGTTTTCTTATCTTTTTGAGTATGTAGTTTTTCGAAGTGATTATTGTGGAATTTCCGATTTTTTTTCCTCATTCTGTCCTGTTCTACTTGGAAACATAAAAAATGTCTGTCAACGATATTTTCTCGTAATTTTTTCCCATAAATGACCACAGAGTTCGATATTTTCTGCTTCAGACTTCGTGTCTACCCTGATTATTTCCCTGTGCATTTCTATTGACGTTTCAAGGACTGGAGGCTGCGCAACTTCGTATTGAGAAAAACTTTCTCTTTTTAAAACGTTGGTGCATGAAGTTCATGCAACACAGCCAATATGCAACCTAAAGTCAACGATGTATTTCTTTATAAAATAAATTGTTAAGAGATCAAAATGAGTCAATGTTTTTATTTGACTAATTATAGCTAAAACTTGTTATTCAATTCACAATATGTTGATCGACGAGTTGATTTCTTCAAAATAGAAATCATTCCGATTGAAAAATAACGTAAAAATCATTTAAAATAACAATTTGTTGGTTACTTGATTTGTAAGAATTTTTTGGATATCAGCTTGCATTCAAACTTTTTTTCAACTTTTGTATGTCTGATAACATAATTCAGTCAAGCATGATCGCTAGAATAATACTCTTTATTCCTATAAAAAAACATTACGATATTTTTTCTAGTAAAAAAAATCGATTTAAAATTGAAAGACCTTCGATTTCTCTGCATTGTCTGTTTTATTTTCATTAGTTTTACTTAACAATGTACCAGAAAACGAGATAAGCGTAGTCTAGCAGATAATTTTAACGCCGAATCAAAAAGTTTCTTTAATAAAAAAATATCTTTAAATAATTTCTGCTGCTAGATTTCCTCATAAACTAGCATTCCAACAAAAAGGTTGATTTAATCGTTTAAGATTATAAATAACTTCATTGAAATAATCGGTTATGCAATCAATTTTTTCCTATGACTGATCTGATTTCTGCTCCAGACAATTTGTTAGAAGCAAGCTCGCTGATTTATTTGTTTCGTAAGTTTATTTATAATATTTAATTTCAAAATATTACCTGTAAACAATTTAATAATATTATACCCACTACATATGAATACTAAACCCACAGTCAATACTATATTTAAAAGCATGATCTAGTCACTTTTAGGTTTGGATCACTCGGTTATTATGCCACGGTGCCGTTTCAAAATGTACATGTGTATTAAAATACTCACCAATTATTTTAACAAGTAATCTTGCTACCTCATCACATATTAAACATGCAGGATCTAAATAAAACGCCGTTATCGGAACATTTTAACGTCAACTATAAAAAGTATTTTTAGGTTGTAATAAATTTTATCGAGCTCCATTTAGCTTACGCATTTCTTCAATTTTAGTTCATCTCAATTTAGTACAAATGTCGATACTCCAACTTTGGTTGCAGTAGAGCTTTCGTCGTGCTAGTGTATGGCTTTGGACAGATCAGACACCTCGCAATTGATTCATCGCGAGCTTACCTAATTCCATTTTAATGGATTCAATTTTTTTTCAGCGTATGAACACGCATCATCGTGGTTCCGAGGCACTTTTATTTCTTATGGATCTCGTTATGCAACGTATACCTGCGGTCTCTCGTACAGCTTAATTGTCGTTTCTTGCGAGCGCGCACCATGCACTTTTACTTTGTTCTGCCTCGATCGAGCATTTCACGAGTGAGCTTTCAACGTACTTTTCGAATTGCTTCGTAAATTTTTCAATGAAACGTTTTTTTTAATCCATATCGATTATGCTTTAGTTTTTTGCAACTGTCTAAATCACATAAATAAGTTAAGTTGAGTATGTTTAAAATGACTTGAATCTTATCTATTGATTTATTGCTATATACTTGAGTTTATATGATTTATTTCATTAGTTACATTTTCATGTGATTATATCTACAATTTATACACTTAATGTAAGTCTAAAAAATTAAATTAATTACGTCAGTACGATAATACGTATTTTAAACGAATACGTAAATTTAAAATTCCTCAAGTTTCTTATGCAAAGTATCGAAGGCCATATCTTTGCAACAAATCCTGGCACTTCATTGCCTTGAACACGTTCATGCAGTCGAGTTGCGAATACCGTTGGTCCGTCTTCATCATGAAAGGACCCAGTGTCCACCGTCGGAAAAACCCTGCCGACATTTTCTCGAACAGGTACGCCGCGCAAGCTTCGGAAACGTTTGAGGGTAATTTTGACCGCAATCTGCACGAGCGCGATAACTTGAAGTAATCCTCATATGTGAGCGGGTCTTTCGGCTCGCTGGGTGGTGACCGGGTCAGATCGTAGAGCGTCGGACTTAGTTCATCGATTGTTATTTTTTTTTTTTTTGCCACGGTCATGAAGCTTGTATCGTAACGCCAAGATTCGTAATTCTTTTCCTTCTGCTCCTCATTCGACGTGAAATTTAAACGATATATTAAAAATTTCATGACCGTCATAGCGTCACTTCGATCCAGCTTGTATCCTCTATTTTCCAGGCGTTCGACGGTTGCCAGTGTTCTAGACGCTACTTCCAATCTATCCCATGGCTTGAGTAATTGTATGTTTGTAACGCTCTCATTGAATTTCTTTTGACTTGGGAAAACGAAACTAGACAGGGCGCCATAATCCACGAGTCGATCGATCATATTCGGCAAGCGTTTCAGGAGGGCCAGCTGCAGCGGTATCCCCTGTTCATTTTTCGGGAAATGTTTCAAGTCGCATGTCTTGAGTAAAATCTCTAACATCTCGAAACGATGTTCGTCGCTGAAATCTTCGCTGCAAATAACGTGCAGCGGTGTTTTTCCCGTGGCGGAGGGCAAAGTCGCTTTGGCGCCGTACTCCAGCAGCAGTTTGATCACCTCCTTGCCGTTTTCGTTCATCGATGCCCAATAAAGCGGCGTGTAAATAAACTTCTGACCTACGAAGTCGAGTTTCATTAGGCTATTGGGATCCTGATGAAACGCGAGGAACCCCTGGACCACGTCGTAGAAGCCCAGTAGGCAGGCCGTATGAAAATGCGTGATGCCAAGATTGCTAACGTAGTTCACGTAAAAACTGTCGTATATTTTAAAAAGCTCACGGGTCAGCTTCTCGTTTCCCTTGGAATGCGAAAACGCGTTATGCACTGGTGTGTTGCGACGTACGAGTGGCTTGCCGCTTTCGTCCAGCGGGGGATCGTCCTTGTAGCCGGTCCGGACGACAAAGGAGACGAATGAAACTGCGTTCTTCACGTTTTTACCCGGTGCGCACTGCATGAGCATCCAATCCATTTCTTCTCGCTTGAAGAACTCTCGAAGATCGGGAAGATGGTGTTCCCATCTGACCGACAACTGTCTAAATTGGTGGAAAAATGATCGTCGCTCATGTACATTCTTCCAATCGACCTCTTCTCGCATTTTTTCCAATTTTTCTAGATTTTCGTTATCCGCCTGTGAAAAGACGAATGGGATCGCAAAATTTTCATCGCTAGAATCTAGATTACTAATACTAAAATTAGTATGGACAATCGACATCTTTAAGCCCAAAAAGTATTGCCTGCTCGAGAAAATCACTTGCCTCGTTGTTTACTCTGCGGGCCCGTAACGTGTACTGAAACGAACGACACACGGCACGAAATTTGCGAATGAAAACCGTTCTCTCAACTGTCACATTCCGAACGTGTGTTAGGCGATATTGTAAACATGTAGAACAACACAATAAATAAATTTAGAAATTAAATTTTTCCGAATGTTTTTCGAAATCGTTTCAAGTGCCAGAATTTTGAGATGAACGAATTAATATATTTTCTATAAATTTATGTACATTATGCACCGAAAATAAGTGCGCTTTTCACTAACAATCGATTCGTTGCTCTAATAGTGTCGAAAATGTAAAGAAAAATTAAAAATATAGCATCTTTTCTTTTGGGTGCTGAAATTCCAGCACCCATTTTGAAAATTTACTTTTTCATGGAAAATTTTTAACGCGCAAACGTGAGATTTGTGAGTTTTATAAAACTTTTTACGCGCAAACGATTAATATTAATTATTATGATAAAAACGTATTTTTATTTAAATCTGGGTGTTAACTTTATGGACCTCAAAAAATGCAATAACATACGTTGTTTGTAAAGTATAAATGAACTGAAAAGATTTAATTATGTACTTAAAATTTAAATATCTCGATTGAAATTGCTTAAAACATTCATGAGAATTCAATCATAATTAATGCCAACATCCACCGCTAGATGGCGAATACCTTTATCTGAAAATCTGCTAGTGGCAAAGTCAAAGTAATTGTATAAGTAAAGTACATTACAAAGTGTGACGTATTATACAGTAAGCGTTTTGGTATTACCAAATTTCCATCGGCAATTTTTAAGACAATTTTCAACGAGTTTTAATTACATCTTATCTGTGGAATGACATCGAGAGAACTCGCAAAATGAGTAAAAAATTAATCTACCTACAGAAGCGCAGCAAAAAAGAAGAAAAAACGACTGGAATGAAGAAGAAAAAAAAGAACCCTTTGCAATCGCCGAGCAAATATCTGCGTTTGCAAATGTTGTTTCGCCAGAAAATGAAAATGTATGTCTAGTGTAGTGGGCAAGTAGGTCACGCCGAGCTCGCTCGCGCAAGCGAGCGAAAGAGAAAACGAGAGCTTATGCAGCGCCGCGCGCAGTGTGGAGAACTTACGCAGTGCAGTTTCAGTGTGTTATACAATTATTGACTCACCGTATTATAACAAGTAGGCTGGGTGAAAACGAAAGCCTTCTCTGTGTGTCTCTGTCTCGCTCTCTCACAACGCCGACGATATCGGTTCCTCCTTTTTCTCTGTTGCTGCTGCTGCTGCATTACTCTCTCTTTTTTCTCTCTCGCTCGGGTCAGTTTTTTTTTTTTTTTTTTTTTGAAGCGAAAAATATTGTACGATTATTCAGTCCCCTCCATAAGTGCATACACACACATACAGACACGGTGCACCAGAGGCGCTTTCCCCATTGCAATATACTCTCTTTCTTTCTTCCTTTTTGGCCAGGCTTATTATAGACAGACAGTTTAATGTTTGTACTCGGGCGCGTACGTATGTACGACACGTATATATGCATGCATGTATGTGTGTATGTATAATACACACAGCCGCAGACAACACGCTTGCATTGTTCGGGCTACTTTTGCTGCTCTGCCATTTCTTTGGCTCTCTTCTGCGTATACGTACGTGTGTGTCTGTGTATTATGATTGTCTGCGACGTCGCTGACCTCGCTTTTATTCGAGAGGCGCATGCATAAGCTCGTGCAGTAACTCAAATAATTTTTTATTTCGTTACGTAAAACACTTTGGTTTGGTATATACATACCCACAGTCCTTTTGTTCCAACGGATATACGATGGGTAATTTTTTTTTCCTCCTTAACTTTATACTTTTGTCGAACGAAATTTCATCCAAAGTTCCGCGGAAAATTAGCGGCTCGAAGCCCGCGCGAGCGAGCACGATGCAATATCGCGCAATTATTTTTCGGGAGGAGGGCGCAAAATTGCAAAAGAGAAACTGCGCGCGGCGAGAGAGAGAGAGAGAGAAGTCACTGAGAACGGAATATCGTTGTGTGTTGCTGCTGGTTGAAACAAAAGAGCTCTTCAAAAGTCATCGCTTTCGGGCGCGCGCATACGTATATTGAAAATGCCCGCAACGAGTGCCGCAATACCCTTTTTACTGAAAAAGAAATTTTTTTTCTCTTCGACACTGCCTCTCGCGCGCCCAAGAGAAGACCGCCGAGACACGATATTTGGAGCAAACATATTCGCGCGCTCTTGCACTCGCGCTGCCGGCCGCGCGAGGAGAGGAGCGAGAGAAATACATATAAATTATATCGGATGCAGGCGCATGACCAAGCGAAACTGAATTATCGTTGGCCTTGCAAAAGCTCATGTTTTCCCCTTGCATTTTTTTTCTCTCTCTCTCTTTTAACTCTCCCTCTCTTCTCTAACGTTTTCGAATGATCGTCTCTTGCGATTGCCTCGGTTGCGGCCAAGGTGCTCCACTCGTTTGCCTTGTCCCAGTCTCTCTCGTCGCTCTCGCACTCTGCCTGCTGCTTCGAGTGTGCACAGCATATAATACACGCATTCCACTCGACGCTTTAGCAAATACGAAAGTAGTATCGACGATCTACGCCACAAAATGTTGCATTTATGTAATCCCCCCCTTGGATGACTAAGCTTGCAGAAGAAGCTTGAAAAAAGTCAAATAGGCGCCCCCTGCCCCGGTTACTTCATATTATATAGGTCTCATTTTTTTTCACAATACGCGCGTGTATTGCATAAAAAAAGCAAAATCTGCCTAAAGCCAGTATTCACCTGAACATTGTAATACGATCTCGCGGACTAGCTCGAGCGGCCCGTAAAAAGCTCGTGTACGCTAATACATATCCATATGCAAAATTACATTATGCGAGTGACGCAATGAACTACTTGCGCTGCCCGCCGCGGCGGCTGAGAGAGAGAGAGAGCAAGAAGCAGTACAGCAGCGGTGCATCGATGAGTAGCACCAGCTCACAATTCAGAAAATCGAGGCAAAAAATTAAAGCCTCGATGTGGTGCTCTTTGTGCTCGCTATATAAAACGCAGACAACAACAACAATAACGTTGTATATATTGCATACGAAGCGTCGCGTCACGACGATTTTAATATTCGTTAATTGTTATTATTTGACTCTCGAGCGCCGCTGCTGCGTTTGCAGCTCATACGCATACATTGCTGCTCGGGGGGGAAGGAGGATAAAAAAGAGCTCGCGGGGCCACACCACGCTGCAACTTGCAATATATACGTACGCACGATTCGCCGCTGCTTCTGCTGTTGCGCTCTTCGCGATCATTCGTGCTGTTTAAGTTCAAGATTATGCTCTCGAGCCAGATTAAACGCGAGGTAAATTTTAATGACTCTCGGCTCTGCAACGAGTTGTCTTTTGCTGCTCATGCTGCTGCAGCTCTCGCGGGCGCACGAAGAAGAATAAGACGAAGAAGACCACCTTGACCCCCCTCTATTTGCGCGATCGTGTGTAGAGCGAAAATATACCTGAAATTGTGTCATATCGTATACTTACGCGCGTAAACATATATACACGCACGCACGCGAGCGCGCACCACTGCCTGCTGCTGTCGTCAGATATTCTGCGAGATATCTCGATTTTCCGACCAAAAATGCGTTCGCTTAACGATTTTTTCGGAGCTTTAGATGTAATACTGATCGTGCTATCGCGTCAATCCGCACGCCATGTGTGCGTAATAAACCATCTCTGATTGCTTTTTTTTCTCGCTCTCGCGCGCTTTGACTTTGAGCGTTTGTCAAGCTATAATACCTTTGCTTAATATTCGTTCAGCAAAAATAAAATCAACGTTCGCTCCGCGTAGTAGTAGCAGCATAGTATAGTCGGGGCGTTCGTTTTGCATTGACCCTGACCGACTTTCAGACGCGCGCGCGCGCGCTCGGCCTTTTGCACAGAAAACGCGCAACAGATACATTTTTGAAATTTAAAATCACGCAGCAGCTCGAATCGCGCCTCGACGACGTGTGTGTGTGTGTGTGCTATATACTTATATTTCTCTGTCTCTCTCTCCTTTTTTTTTCTTCTTATTCTTTCGTTTTGTTATTTGCTCGCGGTTTGCATAATTTGCATGTGCAAATGAACGCGTGTCGAGATTAGCGCACCGGAGTATAGCGTACCGACCGCGTACTTTTTTGTCGCGATTATAATTCGCGATTAACGTCGAAAGCCTTTTTAAACGAATCGCGAGCCTTAGGGCTGAATTCGTGCATCGGCTAAGTAGAGCTTGCAAAAGCTCACCCGCGAGAAGCAACAGTTGTGTCGGCAGCGGCGTCAGCGGCGGTGCGCTTGCACGTGGCGCTGTTTTCTCCTCGATCGACTGCATAGGTCGTGTACGCCGCCGCCACTGCAGCGCGTAGATTCGGACTCTGCTGCTGCTGCACACATATAATAATAATGACACGTACTTACGCACAAACACCAACGATGCGCGGAGGTGGTGGTGGTGTGTGTATGTCGGCGGCGCGTGGAGGGTTGCCCGCGATCGATATCACTTTCGTTCTTCTGACACACTTACCGAGTAAACCTGGCCTAGTTTTCCGCGGCTGACCTCGTTTTTAGTTATCGTCGCGCACTCGGCGCCGTCATCGCGCGTACACACACACACTTATGTTATTATTATATACGTATCGTCCGCAACTGACGCTCGTGCTTGTGTATGCACTCTTGACACTATTTTTCCATCCCCCCACGAGCGAGACTCTACTCAGCTCGTTTACTTCTTGTGCTCTCGCTTCTCTGTTTTGTTCCATTAGCCTATAGCTCGGATATACGCGCGAGAGTTTCTCCACGCGTGCGGCGCTTTTTATCTCCTGCTTAGGATCGTTTTCCACCCTCTCACCCACCCACCCCACCAGACCAACGACGACGCGTCGTCCTGCACTAGTTGCTGTTCACCTCAACCTTTTTTCTCTCGTGGCTGCGCGTGTTTGCCCCAGTGCGATACTGATCCATATTTGACCAATTTTTCAATTCTCTTGCGCGCGCGTGAGAGGCTCTCGTTGTACACATAACTCGCGCAATCCTTTTCGCCGCTGACGTAAACGCTGCTTTTTTCTCATCGAATTCCACTAACTGCTATTTAAACGAGTGTTTTGTATATCTTTTAATTTATCGAATTAGAGTCCTGAAGCTTTTTAAATGCAGCACCTGTTCCGAATGTTTTACCCTAGATCGTGCGCGATCGTGTGAAGTGCTTTACTCGAATGGAGCTTAACTGATTTGCGATTAACAATATCTCTGTCCTCGTGACCTGACACTATCTATTTTTCTTGAGAATAATTTCCTTCTTTTTATAATTATTTATCAATCGATGTTTCACTTTTAATTTTCTTTCGTTTGATTTTCAACATTAGCAATATCGTTCCCAATGATGATTAAATTATTCTCGTAATGACAAGTGTTCATACGGGATACAGCTGCAAGTTTTAAACTATTCGTATAAACATTGGTATAAAAATAATAAAAAATCAATAAATCTCAAGCTTGAACGTAAACTTTCAATCAATTATCAACTCACATAAGAACAGCATATCCTTAAGCTCTAATTTAAAAAAATAAATGTACAAGAGGAAACTTTAAAACACAATAATTACATTTTTTTTCTTTTCTGAAAGCCACACTACCGATCGAGTCTCGTGTTATTTTGAAGCTTAATGTGAAAACAATTTCGGTGCCTTACTTTCCCTTTTTTTTATGTCGACTCCCTTTAGATGATTGCACACCATCCGCAAGGCCTATACTTTACGTAACCATTATCCAGCACTGTAAATTAATACTAATTATGGGAATTACACAATGTCCGACATAATTTTTAAATTTATTTTTCGGTACTCTGCCGTCAAAATCCATTAACCGAATTAACGTGAAAACTTCATATTTAACCAACTTTACATGTGTACATCTGGATTGGCTTGTAAAACAAATAAATACTTCAATTTGTATGAGAAATTTACCCAAGTTAATTATGGAATTGAATTACTCCAAAAACTATTTATAAATGTTTACTATCAATTCTAATAATAATCTTCAATTCTTTTTCAATCTAATTTATCATTGTCATTGCATTTGAATCGTTTTTGGATATAGATTTTAGGTAGAATTGACAGTTGCTCGATTTTTCCTCGAATTCATTCTTCCCCTGTCAATCACCCTCTTTTTCGGTCTCGATAACGCACACACAAAGAGAGAGAGATATACAAACCTTTTTTTTTCGCGAGCAAGGTCGAAGCTCGAATTTCTCGAAAATCGAATTAGACACTTTTTTTCGAATGACTATTGATATGCATCAGGCGGTATATAGCTTATGGCCATCATTGTCATTTTTTAGCACGCGCGCGCATGCAGCGGCAGCGGCAGCAGTGCTCAAGTGTGTCAAGGGCAGAGCCGCCGCCGCCGTCGTCGTCGTCGTCGTCGACGACGCGTTGTTGGCGTCGTTGTAGCGCGACTGCAGCCGACGTGACAAAGAAAAAAAAAGCGTATAAGTTATAGCTCGACGAGTATTGTAAGAGCGAATATATAATAACAAAAAAAAACAGCATAGAAGAAGAAAAAAACGTCGATGTGTGTGATCGAACTTTCGAACCCTTGTTTTAACTTTGATATATTTTTGCCTATAACGATATCGCGAGACCGGAAAATACCTAGAGGTTTTTTTTCTCAATAATTTACTGTTTTTTCTTCTTTTATCGACGTTATTATCTCGTGCATAATGTAACCACTGAATCATTCCTCATCTAGTAGCGTGTTTTATGCGCTCTTGTATCATGATAATGATAAAATGATTATCACTCGAAATAATTCACAAGAACTTTAGCCGTTTTTCAACCGAGTCTTCGTAAACTGCAATAATTTTTAGTTATTGTGGAAAATTTAATGTCTAATTCATTCGCTATCGCACCTGCTTAAGTCAGATACATATGAATGTTATTTTCCATAAATTGGTTCGCTTGAAAATAGACGAATTAATTTATGAAAAATATTTACCAGAATGATTTTCTGATTTTTTGGCAACGTTCGTAATTACATCGTTAAATAAATTAAATACGAGTATGATTAGTGTACACTCGGCAACAGATCCGTTTTCGGGGTAAAAAAATTAACGAGCTCCACGACGAAGCTCTACCTGTACACGTACACAATGCGACCTGCGCACGTTCTCTTCAATATTAAGGATGTTTTATGCATTCGTGCGGTAGGCCCAGATCGAAGTCGGATATACGCTGCATGAGTTTCACGGGCGTTACTCTGCTGCTGCGCTCGATGGTTGCGGCTGGCCCTCGACGACGACGACGGGCCGTTATCGCCACGACACGTCGCTGTACAAAAAAAAAGAGAGAGAGAGAGAGAGAGAGAGACAGAGAGAGAAGAAAAAAAAGGGAACGGTTGCGTTATGTACTCACTCACGGCTGGCCGCGCAACTCTTACGTGTGCATATACATATATCTATATGTATAGGCAGTCACTCGCGGACAATTAATGCAGTTGAGTGTGAGCGTATACATACCTTTTGGCCCTTAAAAAATACTGCTGCAAGGGGCGGCGCGCCGATCATCGTAATCATCGGTCCGTACATATACAATATGTATGTACTTCTCTTTGGCATCGCAAACGAGCTTCGTGTATATAATGTACTGGCGAAACTTTCGCAAGCACTTTCACACCATATATTCGATCTTATCTGGGGCTTTTATGTAAAGCTTCGCGGACCAACAGAAGTCGAAAGTTTTCGCTTCCTTTTACACCTCTCGCATTTCTCTCTTTCTCTCTCTCTCTTTCTTTATTTTTTGTGACTTGAAAACTTTTTTCTGTATCTTTTTTTTGTTGTTATGCGCGCGCGCGATCGAATCCAATCGCTCACAATTGAATATTCAATTTTCAAAAGATCAATTGCCGATCATAAGCTTCAGGCACACACATCACAACAATCATCGGGCGAGCGTAACAAAAGAACTCGAAAGTCGATTGAATTTTCTGAAATAATCCGGTCGCGATCGGATAATTACGAAAGTCCCCTTCCAGATTCACAGCTGTTGCCGCTGTACTGCTGGAAGGATATACGATAACAGTATAGAAGAAAATTTCGGTCTTTAAATTAATGTACTATCTGTTACCGAGTGGTACGTACATAGGTATAAGTGTTTTGCAGCGCACAAGAGTTACTATTTTTTTCTTCTTTTATTTCAATCTACGTATACGTGTGTGTGTCCGTCTGCAGCGTGCGCTAATGCTAAACAAATAATAATGATCCGCGAGAGCGAATTATGCCAAGGCTCGCACACACACACAGACACACACATTACTCGCTCGCTCGCTTGCTCGCGCGCGCGATTCCAAGTGTTTAGCAGCGTTGTTTAATCGAGCTAAGATCCCGAGCCACGATCCCCGGCTATGATTATAATGCACACCGCTACCGAACAATACTATATACTACTACGACTGCTACTAGCTATATACCTGCATACGCGCGGGGCCCTATAGCTATTTTTTTTTCTTAAGCCCGACTATTGTAATCACACACGGAGTCGTGTATAATGTGTGTACCTTTCAATTGCCACGTGTGTGTGTATGTACGTGTAATTGAGATTCGTTTGGCTTGTTACTTTCTGACAATATGTTAGATAAAAGCTTGCGCTTTTAAACCGCGATAATACATAATGGGCGAGACTTGAGTATTAGAGGCTAGTTCCTGTTCTCCAATTTATCCAATGATCTCGATGTAGTGAGTAATGTACGAGGTAGTCTCGAGTCGATGACACTCGTCCTAAAATCATGTCATTCATTATATGCACGTAAAAAAATTGTCGATCAGCAACCCCTTTTATACAAACTTTTATTTTAGACAAATTTTTCCTTCTCGAATCGATAGACGTTGCTGCTTATTTGTTTGTTCTTTAGCAACACATATCAACTTGTAAACGTGCGAATGACCAATGGGGGTAAAGATACAGAACAGAAAACAATAAAACAATGCAATAAGGCCGCGTCTTATATACCATACATTGCTTTGTTCATTACAAACGTTTTTTTTTGTTGCAAATTTGACAGCAACGAAGCTCGCTCCGTTCGAGCGCGTTGAATATAAACTTTCCGTAAGTAAGTACACGCACGCAGGGGGATTGAGGACGACTACTGCCGCTGCGTCGGGCCCCGCGACTAATGTGCGCTGCTGGTGCAGTCATTTAATTGCGCGCGGCGTGCACACACGCATTATATATATGTAAAAAAAAAAAATATTCAAGGTCTGGTGGCTGCAGTAGTTAGGTTATATTCGCATGGGCGTTAGCACCTCGTTCCTTCTCTCTTTCTCTTCGCGGGCGAGCAGTAGCAGCGGCGTGTGTAACAACACCGGATGCTTGCATTCGTCACAGTTGCAGCTCGTGGAATCTGTTGTTTTTTTTTTTTTTTTTNNNTTGCCGATACACTTGAATCGCTCCCCCGCTTGCTTTTCTGCTGCTGCTGTCGCTGCTTTGGGAACGACTTGTACTGATCCGCGGAAAAGAAAGATCTTTGAGGAGACCCTTTTGATGATCTTAATCATGGAAGAAATCAAAGTATTTTATATGAAATTTGGTCACGATCTTCCATCTTTATCACAAGTTATACTTAAAATCGTGTGAAATATCTTACGCGCTCCTATGGTAGCCATGTTGAAAAGTGTACTTATGAAATTAAAAGGTACAAAATTTAACTTGACAAACGAAGCTGAATTTTCGGGAGAACATTATAAGGGTTCTTATCTATCTAATCCCAAAGTTTCAACTTCGTGGCCCATCTTGACCTGAAGGTCCCAGACTTACTTTTCTGAACACTCTAAAAAAATTTAGATCTGTAAATGAGATACTTAATTAATAAAATGAGTATAAAGCAATATTCCGTATATCTTTACATTGCATTCACTATAAGCATAGCTCAAACAGCTGTTTATTGACTTTTACTACGCGGGAATACACGAGCAATCACAGGGCTGGTGCAAACTTGCGATTTTTTCTCTCTCTGACCCAAAGGCGTATAGTTATTATAGGCGTGTGTGCCTCGCGCTGATTGGCAGATAAAAATCACTGGATCGTCTTCTTCTTCAGCCACGCTTCATTGTTCGTTGGTTGGCGCGTCGCTGCTGCAGCAGCAGCAGTCGAAGAGATGGACCGCAGGCGTTGCTGTTGTTGTTGTTGCTGCTGGCTTTTGAATCTCGAAAGCAAAATTGCCGTTTCGCGCGCAAAGACAATGGCACGAATATAGAGAGAGAGACGCGCGCGCGCCATCCGCGAGTGCGGTTGCAGCACGCGGCGGCGGGTCCTATGTGCGCGCGCCGTCCGCGTGCGTATACTACTACCTTTCATTGTTAAGATTGCCACGCGCCTAGTTTACATCATTTTAACATATCTCTCTCTCTCTCTCTCTCTCGTCGAGATGGCAATATGACCCGTACGCTCATTGTACACGTGGCTTACGAAACCGATATTATTATATACATATACGCGCGCTCGTTTTGACGCGTTTTCTTTATATTCCTCGCACACCATGCCCGAACGATGATTTCTATCAGCGCGCGCGCGCGCTTACGCCTTTTTTTTTTATGGAATCGGCCAGGATGCTCGCGCGCGCGCGGCTGCAAAACGCAACGCATTAGCACTTGCAACGCGCGCGCGAGTTTCCTCGAAGTAATTATTTATGACCTACTTCACAGTGGTTTGATGCCGAGAGCTAAAAAGCAAAGACCGAAATTTTTTTCTTCTTCTTCTTTATTTCTGGCGCGCGGCGTTACTTCGTCTCGCCACGCGGTTCTCATTTTTCTCTCTTTCTTTTTAAGGCTGAATAAACAGATATTGCGCGCGAACTTCGATTCTTTTTTAGTATCGAAACGCGACACTTACTTCGAAATTTTTATGATAATAAGCAAGAATAGCCCGCGATGAAAATTGCGCTGGGAAAAAGTTGTGAAATGTTTTTACCTCTTTATTTAGATAAGAGCCGGAATACGATAATTTGCAGAGCTTTGAGACTTCGTTAAACTTATACAATTGTTTTCACTTAGTCACTTGCAGATCAACAGATGCAGGTACTCGCCATCTAGTGGCGATAGCTGGAAGTTTATTATATTTACACCGGATGAAAATTCGTCTAAATATTTTGAAAATATTTTATTACTGTGTTCTGAAACATTTGAAATTATCATTCTTTGTTCATTATGTTATTGTTAATGTTGAACATAACCGATGAAAATTGCGCTGGGAAAAGGTTGTGAAATGTTTTTACCTCTTCATTCAGATAATTTCTCGAGCTTGCAAAGCTTCGAGACTTCATTATAACTTCGCGAAACAAAAATATCGCGCATCAAAGTTGACCGTATAATATTAATATTCTCGTAAGTAGCCACACACGGGCATTTTTTTCCAAGCCACAAGCGCTCTTTATATACACAATAACGTGTGCAAGCTCGCCTCATACGCAAGCAACAAGCGCAGCCGGGAATCAGTAGCAGATGTTGTACACTATACACATCGCCGAAATCTCAATTATAGCACACAAAGAGAGGAAGTGCGCGCCGCGCGCCTGCTGTAATACATTGCGCACTTGAGTGCCCCGAATGAGAGAGAGAGACTATAAAGTCGTTCCGAATTTAGATTGTCAAGCCCTTTTTCAGCACTTTCATTTTTCTCTTCCTCTCTTCCTCCGCGCCTTTGGACGATGTGCTTTCTTTCTTTCGTTGCTCCGCGGCGCGCGATATATATATCTAGGTCGCCGTGCATATTCCGGGTATGCACACGCTCTGCTTTTTAGGCCCTTCTGTGTCAACTGCATACACTCAAGCTCAAGGCAATTATTTTTCTCGCTCGTCGGGCTCGTTGTTCGTTACGCTGCTCCTCCCCCCCGTGTATACACGTATACGTATCACGGAACCCCCAAAGGAATATTTTTAGCATTCGCGCGATACGCAGCTTTAACACAAAGCTCTCCTGTGTGTCGGGCGACGTCGCGAGCTTGCAAGCGGGTGGTCGCGCCTTTCTCGATATAGGCAACTTTTTTTCCTGCGAAGCTATCGAAAGCTCGTTATAATCGCCGCAGAGAAACGATCTCACGAATGTCCGCGTCTATACGTTATCCAATAACGCGTAAAACGTAATAAGATTAAGCTATAGAAATAACGTTACGCGCTAGACGTTAGTTGAGATTTTCGCACGAAAAGTGTCTCGCGCCTTAAACACGATTATTAACGACTTATGCTCGCAATTTTGATGCGATAGAGTTGGACATACGCACATTTGTACTTGTTTATGATTATTAAGAAATCATTCCCACGTATTCAGAGAGACGCACATTTGCGCAAGCTACGCACAACATATACGCGCTTACATGCCACATGACGACGATGGGAAAAAATAAAAATATGTGTCGCGAGGCAGAGCGTCAAAGCGTACACGTATATAATACGAGACGCGCTTCACTGAAAAAATAATGGCCCTCCTCGCCGCTCTATGTACCAAATAGCCGGTGTATATGTGTGTTGCAACTCTCTCGACTCGAGATCTGTTGTAAAGTACCGGATTTTTAATTTGCTTACCCTAATAAAGATATTTTGGTACTTCGCGTATTTGCGTTTCGTAAAAAAAAATCAGTAAACTTTATTAGATGGAATGATGCGTATTAGAATTTAGCAACTTTTTGCTAGTTAATCTATTAAGGAAGCTATGGTCGTCACCCCCTTTCCTCCGCAATCTCTCGCCGATTGCGTCTTGACATCTACTTTGCGATCGGAAAATCGGGCCAAAGTATTACGTATAAACACGAGCGTTATATATGTGTGCGCGCAATATTATGGATTATTGGCTTACGGTCGGTGCACATGTACGCGTGTATCATATGTGTGCATATGGAAACTCATAAGCGCACCGCGCCGTCGCACGTGGAAACAGTCCACGGATGACCGATCAAATTTAATGCGCTCCATAAACTTCATCTAATACTTTCGCACTTATTGCATGTGCGCGCAACACACAAACGGACACGCCAGCGCTTGTGTCTTTTGCTTTTCTCAACACCTTGTGCCGTGACTGTCTGTGTATATAATATGTGTGTGTGTGTGTGTGTGGGAGGGGGATATTGTGCACACGAGCGTTATTTACTTATTATTCATGCTTGGCAATCAATTTTCATGGAGCTATTATTCGCTCGCGTTTAGAGAATATTATCCAGTCTTGCTTTTCAAATTAAGTCTGTATTCATTTCGTGGTCTCTTTTTTACCCCTTTTTTATCTGTTGAGAATGTATATAGATAGATAGATAGTTTATTTATCAAAATGGCCAAGGACAGAAATCCTTAATGGCTCATACAGCAAGTAAGGTACAGCAAGCCGTGTGGCACTTGGCGGCGGCCAACAGCACAGTAAAACAATATATATCAAACATAATAAATAAATATAAACATAAAGAAGAAGTACAAAGACAAGATAGAATATATATTCTATCCAAACAGTGCTTTGACTCATATATAATTATTTTCATTTTGCCACTTGCAGATTTTTAGATATAGGTACTAGCCATCTAGTGGGGGAGACATAAAGTGTTTTTATTGCGTTGGACTCTAAATTTTTTCGAAAAACAGTCAAATTGTCATTTACGGCTCATTCGAAACGCGCTTAATAATTGTAACAAAATCGTAACGGAAAAACAAGTCAATTAATGTTAATTTTTTTCCAAAAACATTTTAAATAATCATTTGGTCATTGAGTCATTAATGGTGTCGAGCATCTCTGCCAGGGATGTATTAATACTTTTTAACCACTACAGACTCGTAACGCGAAACGTAATTTCTATAATTAAAAGGCGAGATTGCAGCCGAAGCTTGTCAAAGTTGAGGGATTGTATTTGAGAAATCGTGTGCGTGCGTTACTCCAACTATCCTCGACGTATGAACTGCATCGTCGTATAAATAATGCGCGCGGTATAAATATGCCTCGCGATGTACGTTACACTATATACGGGCGATATTTTTGTCACTGTTTTGTCTGCACGACGACGACGAGAGACGTCTGCATCGGTTGCAGCAGTAATCGCGTGTGCACTGCGCTATATACACATACACACACGAGCGGAGGATTTTTTATTTGCATCCGTTAAGCTCGCCGTGTGTCTCGCGTTGTCTATGTAACACGTAGTAGGTATATGCTGCTGCTGCTCACAGAGAGCAGCCAGGCGTGGAGCTCTGTGGGCTCTTTCGTGCGTGGAATAGGCTCAAGGCTGCAACGGTGCAATGGCGCGCGCAACAAACTCGAGTGTAACGAGCCACAATATACATAGGCTACACACGAGCTACTCGTATTACACACGTTTTTACTCAAGAGAGATAGATAGACATCGAGCATTATATACCACCTTTCGCGGCAATTACCAGTCGATCATCTGTGTACCCCCCCTCGAGACTTTCGCTGGATCCTGAAACGAGCTCTTCACTTCCAAAGACAATAATGTTTCGCCGCGTACGTACACCTGTTGACGCGACAATAGTCGATCTTGCGCCGATCGTGTACTTTTCGTTGTCGAAAAGATCGTTTTAAATAAACATATCCGAGTGAGTAAGGCCGAAGGACGGAGAGACTGCAAGTGTAAAATAATATATTGTAGTCCCTGTTGTTCTTCGCGCAGCAGTGAAATTCAAAAAGCCCATAAGCGTCTTATTATTCCAGTCGCGGTCTTTGACGGATGATCGCTCAGGCGTGTCACGTGTCTGTGTATGTGTGTCTGTGCGCAGAGTGTCAGTGTGCCAGTGTACATGCGCCATTGTTATTTCACTCACGCTCGATGCCAAACCTTTTTTAATTACAACGAAACGAATAAAAAACTCGCGGGAGGATTTTTTTGCAACGCTAGACTGTACGATTCTCGCTGCGATGCCGAGTATCGAGCGAGAAGCGATACTTATAATAAAACGGAAAAGAATGTCGTAAATAAGATTGTTTTTCTCGTTGATTCAGAACTTTTGAAGCAGACGGGGTCGAGATCTATGAGCTAAACTTGACGCACGATTCGCTTTTGTTTTGTATGGAAAATGACCAGATGAATCAATGAAATTAATTCAAATCTATTAAGCGCAGTCTCATGTATGGCGCACGGAGAGAAACAAGTGCTTCGAGGCAGTGGTGTAGGTGCGCGCATGAAAAAAAAATTTATGGTAATGAGTTTCGTGCAAGTCATCGACGTCGGAGAAGAGAATTTTGCAGCTCCGTCGAAAAGGAGCTTATTACCAATGTAGTAGTAGCTAAAACGACGATGTACAGAGAGAGAAAGAGCGAGAGATATATGTATATTTTTTTTTTTTTTTAACAGAGCGTGCGTCGAGTCACAAAGACGCGCGACGCTCCTGTGCAGTGTGGTGCAGCACTTTGGTGAAGCGCGCACACAAAGCCCCCGGCTGCACTGCTGCTGCTGCTCCCGTGTGCAGTACAACATGACATTACAGTTTACTCCTTGCGCTCTCGCGGAGTCTCTCGATGCGGCCGAGGTTGCTCGCTTTATTATATGCACTTATGTGTTGTACCTGCCGCAACAACAGCATTGCTGGACTTGAAAGATATTATATACTTTTGACGGACATTCAATAATTAGGGTCTGAAAATGATATTGAAGCGATATTTCAACTTTTACGGACTGAATTTTAAATAAGCTCGAAGACTCACTCAGCTTGATGCCTGAAAATATTCAAAGATTGTATTTTTTATATAGACATCGGATGTAGCGTGAATCGCACAAATTTTTCATTTTATTTCTAATGTGTGCCTCCTTTTTTCATCGGGTCTCTGCATTCGCCCATGTGTTGAAATTCTTATTATGCTGTTTTTATACCACATAATAAAAACCGTTACTTATTAAAAAAAAACCGTGCTTTAACTTATACAATTATTTTCACTTAGTCACTTGCAGATTAACGGATGAAGGTACTTGCCATCTAGTGGTGATAGCTCGAAGTTTATTATATTTACATCGGATGAAAATTCCTAATCTCCTCGTGCAAAAAACGGGTACTTCCTCACTGTACTTGGCTCTGAGCCACGACAAAAGAGAAGTGCCGCGATTGTTGCTAAAACACGGCGCGATCCGAACGTAGCCAACAAAGACGGAAGAACACTTTTGCACGTTCTCGGCGAGAATATCTGTAATTCCCCGGATATGGTAATGATATTCGAGCTCAAGAAAAAATTGAAGCCTGGACAGGTTCATGCCCGAGACAAGTTGATGCAACACACCATTGCACTTTGCTGTGCCATATCTTTCTTTAGTAGAGGAGGGATTGACTCCTATGCATATTATTTGCAAGAGGCGTTGTAATGATGGTTTGGGGGAGTTATTCTGGAAGATCAGCGATGACATGAAGCAGCCGTTGCAGCTCGACGCCCGGGACAAGTTGGGTAATACACCGTTGCACTTGGCTGCGCTCCGGTCCTTTGGCCGTCATATTAGATGGCTACTGACAATCGGTGCCGATCCGAATGCGGTTAACGAGGAGGGATTGACTCCTCTGCATATTTTTGCCAAGACTAACTTCTTCCTTGCGACGGAATTAATTAATATTAGCAAAGAACTCGATCAGCTGGTGCAGATCGACGCTCGGGACAAGTTGGGTAATACACCATTGCACCATGCTCTGAAGTACACACACAAAAAGATGGTCGAATTTCCTACTGAGAAACGGCGCGATCCGAATTCGGTTAACGAGGCGGGATCGACTCCTCTGCACATTATTGCCA
The DNA here is from genome assembly GCA_902732785.1 of Trichogramma evanescens. NCBI lineage: Eukaryota > Metazoa > Arthropoda > Insecta > Hymenoptera > Trichogrammatidae > Trichogramma > Trichogramma evanescens. The sequence continues at coordinate 98,376 of CACVKI010145381.1, read as the reverse complement.
TGACTGACCAATTCTCCACCTTGGCGATGGCATTCTTCAAGATTAAGAAAGAACTCAATCAGCTGGTGCAAGTCGACGCCCGTGACAAGTTAGGTCGGACACCACTACAATTGGCCGTGGCGAATCTCTTGCCGGATATGGTCGATATACTCTTGGATAATGGCGCTGATCTGTCCAGGTTCGTTTTTCCCACCGAGAATTATTTTGCTGAGAAATTAGTACCAAACAAACGTGAAAGGACGCCTAATTTTAAATTGAGAATTGCGTCTCGCGCTATGGCCGTTGTCGAGTGTCTCGAGAATAAAGGATACGAGCTGGACCGAAGTAACAACCTGACGATCATGAAAGTTTTTGCCGACCACGAATTGTTCGAGAAGTCGGCGGATTTCGAAAAATGTCGGTATAGCCGGGATGGCGGAAAATTGGTGAAAAAAGCGAGAAAAACGAAGAATATACATCTATGGCCAAAAAAGCTGACGCTCTACGACCTAATACGGTTACAACCCGAAGAACTAGCTGGCAAAACTACTCAAATTGAAGGATTTGTACTACTTTGCGGACTATAGCAAATTTTGTAAGCTCCCCAAAAAGCTTAGCGAAGCACGTGTTTTGCATCTTTGTGAGATGATGACGAGAAGGTTTTTCCAGAGTTGGGCAACGATATCTTTCTTGGACCTGACACACTGCGCGTTTCCGGTTCTCTGCTGTGAAAAAATCATCGAGAATCTGAAGAACCAAGACTACCATCGTATTTGTTTGGCGGATGCTCTACAAAGCTCGTGATGTCAATAAGCATATTTGCAGTTATTTAATGTTGTATATTATCCATCATCAATCATTCAAACAAATAAATTTAAAAAATGAGTTTCGATTTTTGTATTCATAAATACACGATCGTTCCAAATAAAAAATTATGTATTCATTACCGTGATGGCATCGCATGCAAGCTCGATGAATTCAAGAGTAAATATCTTGGCTGGAATTCGAACGCGAATACGTTATATTTTCCTAGCAAAGAGAGATGATTTTGTACGATAATGTGCTGTCAACGAGCAAGCTTTGATCGTTCTGCGATCGTCAAATTGAAAGCTCTCCGAATCGATCCGCAAAGCTGACAGCCGCTAACAGCTGACTTGCTTGAAAACTAATCGATGAAACTTTTTAAAACTCAACAATCAAGGTAGTACCCCAAAATATTACGACTTTCGAAACAAAAAAAACAAACAATTATCCTTTTTGGAGTCAGATTTATTAAAAAATTACTTCAGCGTTTCGCTAGGCCTTGCTATTTTCTTCATAATAGTTGTACGTATAGTGATCGTATCGACGACGTGTCAACGATATCAATTATTTCAATTTGGTTTTCAGTAGCTCCTATTACTTATTGATTTACAATTAGAATTTCTTTTGATTTTCTTTTCATTTTATGCAAATAATAATAATGGTAATTTTTTTATCAAGCATAAACTCATCATTTACAAGTAGATACTTTGAAAACAGTACAACATCTGTTGAAAGCTCAATGATGTAAATACTTATACACGCATATCATGCATAGTTGAATCTCAGCTAGTACGTATAAACACGGAGCTGCTCATAGGCTTCGGTGTGAGATTTGAATACTCGCACGTATGGCGTTCGACACACCAAAGGCGGAACCTTCACACGGTATGTATCGCGCGCGGCGGGGCCCGCGTTTGCGTGAAAATCGCTCGTATATATAGAATAGCGCAGCACACGCCTGACCGACCCGATAATGCTTGAATAATGGCATTTTTCACTTTTCTGATCATTTCGCGCAGCAGCAACACGAGGCGCGTGGCGATACGATCCTCGGCTTGCACACACACAAACGTATTATATGTACGATATTGCCACTTCGGCAGCTTGCTTGTATAATTGCTTAACGATTTCTTCGATTTATTGGGAGAGAGAGAGAGAAACACATAGCGCTGAAATTCAAATGCTCGCTCCTGCTGCTGCTTGTGCCTCATTATCTGATCGTTATAACTCGCGTACGTCTGACGCGTCCTACGAGAGAGCTCGATACATAATGCTCGCGCCGCGCTATGTATATATGATTACATGCCCGCAGGCCGCGCGCGCGCGCGATATCTCTGCACACCTAAACGAGAAATTCGCGATATATAGAAAATTATTTTTTTTTATTTCGCTCCTTTTTGCACTTAGGCGTATAATTCGCGCGTTGCGAGAGAGAGAGTGACCCCACAACTATTAAAGATCGAGCGCGTCGATTCGCAAGCCGAGCAAAAATAACAAAACGAGAAGAAAAAAAAATCATTTCGAATCCGTGCGCGCGGCCGACAATGAGCAGCAGCAGCAGCAGCTTGTTGACTGAGATACATACTGTAGCACGTAGCAACACAACATGCAACTGTCTGATCTAAGTTAGCATTGTTTTATTTGCTTATATACTTATTTCTCGGTTTCACACCCGCAGCGCGCAAGCACACACGTAAGATTCATTACGTGTATTACACGCCATGCGCGCATACTTATAAATGTCGATGCGGTGTACTACGTGTTATTTTACACGAGTCCAGTCGCAGAAACTCCGCACCGCAGCGAAACACAGCCTAATGAGCGAGAGCGGACCCGTATCGCTATCAGATATACATATAAGCTTCGAGAGCAATTCAATAAAACGTAATATGTGGTATGTACTGTGAACTTTCGATTTGGCTCGTTATCGGCTGGATACACTTACGGAATAATAAACATTTCTTATTGGAAGCCGCGGTAATTAATCAATCTTGCAAACTTGCAAAAACGCGCGAGACTAATGAAATGCATCTGCGTTTGGATAAATCTTTTAAAGCTCCGCTCGTGCAAGGACAGCCGGTGAGAGAGAGCCCCGAGACGATATTATCATCTATCTTCCGCTGAAAAGTTATGGGTTGTGACGTTTTATAATAGCAGCAGTCCACGGAGCTTGCGGCGTCGACGCAAGCTGCACACGTCACCCACAATTCTCGTGCGTGGATTTCTTGAGCAAGGCCACGCGCGCTCTAACCCACACGGATCATTCATAAATAAAAAAAAAAGCACAAATGAGTAGTACTCGTGGCAAGTGCATACGCGTTATTATTGTTGTTGGGGCTGATCAGCATCGTCACATTTATACAGATACAGAAAGGGAGAGAGGCAGACGCTTACGTACGTCACGCGTCGCGTACATAAAATATATCATCACACATGCACGCATGCACCGGCGCACACATCGAAAACTCGTCGAAGGTCCTTTACGCGCGAGGAGGATGCAGCAGCCACGTGCGCGTCTAGCTACTACGCCGGAGAGACATTTTCATCGCGTATAGATATAGTAGTAGTAGTAGTGGTAGTACGGAGCGCTGCGCTGCCGCCACTGCTGCTGCTGCACGCGTCGCCGTGCTCAAACGAGAGCTCTCGGTCAAGTGCACTAGGTAACTAGGTCGATGCGAAAAAGCGAGAGTGAAGCAGAGTACATAAGAGCTACGACGACGACGACGAGTCGCGTATATATATATACTACAGCAGCAGCAGCAGCAGCCATCGCCGCGCGTATATTATAAGACGGATAGCAGCAGCGCGTGGATAGAATAGCGTATAGATATTATATACCGTAGCTTGGTGTATTTTATTACGTCAGCACGTAGCAAGGCACATAATAAATTACGATAGATGCGAATTTCTCGGCTGCATACTACTCGGATTATGCTCTCTCTTCTCTCTCTTGGATTATCGATGCCTCGTTATTATCTTTTATAAAGCAGCTTCTCTCTCTTTCCAGCTGCTCGATCGCTCGTAATGTGCTCGTTAGAGATTTGTCCCTATCTCGCGCGTTTTTCGTGTCAATGTGTTCGATAAGAGAGTTAAATACCGTATATACCAACCTGTTCGAAGATTCTGGCTCGATGATTCATTTTAAACTCGCTTCTCTGATTCTTCCTCAAAAAGCTCGGTGTGCGATCGTCGATTTTTTCTTTATTTTTGTTCTTTCGTTGGTCTATCATCATCCGACAGAGAAAAAAATGGCTAAACCGACAATTATTCTCATTCATCGCTCGTGCTCGAATTGCCCTTCAGCACAAAAAACGTGCGAGAACTACGTAAAATTTCTTCTCTCGAGCTTTTATATGTACGTAGCTACATATCACGCGCGTTTATCAATCGTTTAGTGATCGAACACAATCGAATACTCATCGAATGTAAAGCAAACATCTGCGCGTTTATAACGCAGATAAAATCCGAGGTAGCATCCGATGTCCGACTATAATACGCGCCACATTCATAATGATATATAATACGCGATACTCGAAAAGATTTTCCTCGCGCTATACTCCGCGTTGTTACTGTGTGTGTGTGTGTGTGTGTGTGTTGCTGGAATCCGAACGATGCGTGGACTTGACCCAATTCGTAATAGCAGCAGCAACAGCATATATATATTTAGCCAAGGAGATTAGTCAGTTCTGGTGGCTTAGCTCGCGGGCGCGAGATACGAGCCGCTGCTGTTGCGGCTAATTCGCGCGACACATCGCGCACAGACTATTCAAAGGACACAATTGAATTAGCTTGCAGTATAATGTGTGCTTTTTTTGCTCCTCTCCCCCCGCAGGCCGCCGCAGCAGCCACAGACTCGTACACACACACACACAAGTATCGACCTTCATCGGCTTGATTAGAATTTCTGCGCATTGTTTTTTTCTTATTCTTCTATTTTTTTTATTTTTGCATCGTACCAATGTCATTTTCGAGCGAGTCGTCGACGAGAGCGTTTAGCCAGACGTCCAACTTGGAGATGCAATTTATTCCATGAAAATTAGACAAATGAGATAAACTTTTCTTCGAGGCCTACGCGAATAATTATTCAGTGCGTGTATACGAGGTATATGAATCGCCGATGAATCAACTCCCGAAATAGAATAGGAGTGCTTCGTGCACGCGGCGGCTGCATTTACGTAGGAATCATTCGATATTCCTAATAATGCCATAATTCGATGATGAAATGTAAATTTTAAAAATTGAATAGCCGCATCGAAAAGCTCCAAACGAATGAAGTGGGTAGAACCAAGAGGATTTAAAGCAATTATCTAATTATTACCGAAGCATAGGTTTCACTGCGATAACGTCATTAATTAACCTTGAAAAATGTGAGCCACAAGTTGAGAAGTCGGGATGAACTTTATTTCGGCCTTGGAGTTCAACCCCGCCGAGTCTGGACAGACTTTATGTATAGACCAAGTTGATGAATAATTGTTCGAAAATAAATTAGAATAGATAGAGACTCGCAGCGTTATGTATATGGAAATACATAGCGTTTCATAATGATAAATAATTGTGGAGCAGATCTAATTAATACATTAGCGCGTAGATGGATATACTGGCTAATAGGAACGCAACAAGCTGCAACGCAGGTATATCGACGCAAGAATTAGTTAAGCAGCGTTGAGCACAGGTAAAAGACAGAGAGCGAGGCGAGAGATGGGTTAATACATAATATATAGAACGCGCACGCGAGTGCCGAGGTATAAGGGTCGATCGGTCGTACACGTGTCGGCAGCGATGATGCAGCAGCAGCGGAGAAATGCACACGGGGTTAGGGACAGAGAGAGAGAGAGAGAGAGAGAGAGAGAAGCTGCGCGCATATATATACGAGAGAAGCTAAGTGGGTCATGCTCTTACACCGGTGTCCTCGTGCGTGATATTTACAAATTCACGTAGGAGCGCACACGTAGCAGTATCCGCCCTTTACCCTCTCGACGGCGTATTATATATAATGGACTGGTATTACTATCTATGTGTTCCTTCTTGCTGACGTATGCGTGTCAGCGCGGCTCTGCAGCTCTCCCTTTCCTTTGATATATATGAAATTATGCATCGTGTATACTGTCCGGTCAAGCTCCTTTGGAGGCCCGAGATCTTGTGTGCAGCTGGTGACCGTATTATTATACACCGTATATATTATATATACCATTTGGTCGGTATACCCATGCAGCAGCCAGAGCCTATATTGCATCAAACCTTGGCGCGGCGTGTGTCTCAACGCTTAATTTACTTGCATAATTCTGGCATTATGCTTGTTGCTCGGGACAGGCTCGCTGTTAGTACAATGTTTACTCAACGAGTATTTATTTCGCCTCGGTTCGAGTTTCGGTCGCGGAAATTAAATGCTCAACTATACGACCTAATTGAAACAACGCCTATGGACTATAAATACAAAAGTGGTGGGAGGGAAGATCTTGGACAGGGCGCTTTTGTTTTGATACTGTAACAAAACAGATTTAAATGCTTCCAAGTAGACCGTTTCAACTTGAAAAATATGTTTTTCAATATTGTGATCTACTCGTTATGTATAGAAACAGCCTCGGCGTATAACTCAATGGTGTTCAGTGACATGATCGGATCGAGTGGCCTGCAAAGCTGATCTAAATCGTCAACAATAAAAAAATTATTTACCAGGCCATCGTAGCTATAAGCTGTGTATCGATATCGAAACCATGTCAGAGTTCATCGCTTGAGTACCCTCTAAATGTCACTCGGTTTCACCTCTGCCAAATTGACACTCGAGTACGACCACATGTGCATTGCGAATCATAGAAAAACGAGTTTTTTAGCGTGCGCATCTCTTAAAAATAATTAGAGCTTAAAATTCAGTTTGCATAAACTCAGATTGGCCAACACTTTTACCGATGGTGCTACAAATTTTATCCTCTTTTTATCTTATCAGCGTGTGACTGTTTTAGTCTTTCGAATATTGCCGATTTTGCCAGAAATAATCTACCCATCCCTCATCTTCTACCGCTGCAAGGTGAAATCGTTGATGCTTTCAGTTTTTTTTTTTCGAAGCAGTGCAGGTGATTTCCGCACCGGCCTGTCGGTCTATTTCACAGGAACGATGGTCCTTTCATTTGCCTACCCTTTGTCGAAACTCCGCAACGTTCCCTTCCGATTCGCTGCAATACATACATTATATTCTCGATAGTCTATAATATTCAATCGAAGACGTATTGTTGCGAGCCTCGTATATATGAGTAAGGCGCCAACAATAAACTAGGTCACGAGGAAACACCAGCGCTGGTATGTATAGCTCTTCGACTTCCGCCCAAAGATCCGGATGACGCACCTGTCGCCAACGCCGAATCTATATTGTGTGCCTTGCGAGATCAAAGGCATCACCTGTAACCACACAATTGCATTACATTTTAATAACGTTTTTAATTGAATTTCATTCAATTTTTTAAATTAATTAGTCTTTCTTCGCTGATGAAAATATACGCTCAAAACGATAAAAATGGCAATATTAGAAATGATATGCAAAACCAGGTTAAGTAGACGTAAAGACTTTAGTTGCGAGAAACAAAAAGCCATTACAATCGGAGTCGTGTGAACAGATTTTACTATCGATGAAAACAATGGACATTGAAAAAAATATAATAAACACAAAGTGTGTCATATTCTATGAAACAACAAACAAAATAAATTTACTCTCAATTCTCGAGCTTCGAACAATAAAGTAATAAAATAATGACGTAACTCTTACGCATGAATTATAAAATCCCTCAAAACGTTCATTTCTCGTAATACTTAGTCGTTTGAACCTCATTTTTTGTTCAAATTAAGTTCATTAGCTTTCGTTGCTCAAATTATACAAAATATTATAGCATTTTTAGGTCAATGTACTAATGAATTTGTCAAACTTCTTAACGAAAACCCATAAAACAATCAGATTTATCTTAATAAAATCACATTTTTTAAGCCTATCAAAATAATTTATCAATGGCACTTACATCTATAAATAAATCAAAAATTACAGATTAATATACATAAATTCAACGACATAATTTGTTACAAATAAATGATGAAACTCTGAAATTAATGGAACTCGTTTATGATAATCATCTCGTGAAAACCAAGCTAATGTTTACGCGATGCAAAACTCGCGAAGAAGGTATAAATTATTGGTTCATGCAAAGCTGAAGTTGCAAATCGATTTTGCGAATATTTGTTGCTAGTTTCTGAAGTGGTGTTACGGCTAAGTCGTCGGCTGTCAGTGCAATTTACATAAAAGGCGCACATTGTGCTGTGCTCATCGATGATCCAACGTGTGTGTGTGCGCGCTCGCTAATATACATGTATATCTTATGCGAGCGTATATGAGTATAATAATTAGGTCGCTCGGTATCAAGTTGACCCGCATACACAGTGCAAAGCGCCTCTTATCAGTCTGCGCGTATATATTGTCAAGCTTTGATAAAGTCTATGTGTAATACACGCAAATGAAACTCGCGTATAGATGCCGGTAAAAATTTCGCCTGGAATATGCGAGCCGAGTTTTTTTTTGCGCGATAGAGAGAGAAAGAGACACGAAGCTCGCGCTCTTTCGTTGCGAATTCAATTTGGAAAACAATGAGTCCATTGTTGCTTTCGTCTAATACGTGGATTAAAATCATCATTCGCACTCTCACTGCGAGTATAAAGGGGGACCATTGAGGGGATCGCTGAAAAAAAGCCAGCTTCATCTTATAAATAAAAAAAAAGGAGAAATTAATGCGTCGTGTGGCTTCATTAAGATAAAGAGTTGCTTATATTACCAGATATTGCATTATTTGATTGCCACAAATGTTGCATAAAGTGTATTTTCTTATCAGCAAATCGGTACACGTACGTGATCACTCGCCTTACTACTTTGAATATCAGACTTTCCTACCTATGTACAATTGAACGATTATAATGCTAAGATTAGAATAATTTCGAGCGGTGAACATCGAGCTAACTGGACTTTGAAACTGGATATTTTAACAAATAAATAAATTGCAATTAGACTGAAAAAATAATTAATTTTATATCAGTCAAAAATATGTGACAGTAAATATTATAATGCTTAAAAAAAAATATTTTGACGAAAAAAAAATTGCGGTTTTTGAATTATAATAATTCTTTAGATGATTACATAAATTATCACAAAAAAAGTTGATACCGAATTCTTTTTGGTAATAAAAGAGGTAACGCTCATTTACACTTCAGTTACAACTCACCCACAGATATGGTATAGGTATGAAAAATGTCCTCTTACTTTTAAAAACTTACTTCAGACTCATATACACAATTAATACCGTACCAAGTATATTCAGTAGTGAGAAATGAGTCAGTATTGAAGTAAAAGCAGCCACATCGAAGTTCGAGAGCTGCCCCACCTATTTCCGCCCATTTTGAAAAAAAAAATAATTGAAATTAATTTGTTATCATCTGGATTACAAAAATGCTCACTTGTGACTTGCACTATTTCTCGTCGTGCTTGTAACTTCGAAGTTCTTTCTCTTTTACTTCGAATAAAACGATTGCACATGAATGACTGTTCTCTTTCTCTTTAAACGCGCTTCATATCCTAAACTTCATGCGTTCGATCCATACGAAGATTTATTGACGTAATATTATTCACAATACGCCAGCGTTTACTGCAAATTTTCTGCATTTTCTCGAGTTCGTCGGTACTTTTTAAAAACGGCATTAAAATTAGCCTTTCAATGTTTTCTTAAAGGCTTTCACCTTGCCATAATAAGGGAAAGTCCACACAAAGAGGACGGAGGCACTCGAAAGAAAGCGTGTACCGGCACCGTGCGCGCACTTACTTCATGAATCGTGTAATCAAACTGTTTAGCGCTCGTAATAGACGTAACCGAGTCAGTGTCGAGAAAGTGAAGTTACGTTAAAATTGCCATTGAAAGTAAAAACTCTGAGATAATAGTAAGATCATAGAGAAAGACTCTCCGTACACGCTCTGCTTGGCTAATCTCACTATCTACACTAGAGATTAACACCTTTCCTCGTAGGTGTCACTTTCATGCGGAATTAACGTTTTAATAACTCTATCGATAAGATAAATCTTCAGATATAATTCTGATCCTCTCGTAGTTATCTCGTTAAATCTGCAATTAAGCTACTTCGAAAATGCCTCAATTATTTTCTTTTAAAAGATGTATATTATTTTTCGTAACTGTACAGACATTTACAAACTACAGTGTTACTCGCTATATTAGGGTCATGCTCAATGTGATCGAATGCGTGAAAGGGAGGTTCTTATCTACTGTCCCAAAAATTACATGATTTTCCGATAATTGAAACGCTCATGGTTTTTAGTAGTTATTGAGTAGGTACTCATCTATTATTATGAATTTTCGTTGCAAAATAATGAATAGTTGAACGTGTATCAAAATTTAAATAATGTTTATCACAAGTGTCTATGCTGAGTAGTTAAATGGTTAGCAAAGTGAAATTAATGAGTCGCTCTTGAAAAAAATTTTATGGGATAAACAAAGCTCAACAATATAAGCGAGAAGCTTTAGCTGACTCCCGAAATTCCAGTGGAGAACACTGAAAATGTGTCTCCCAGATTTTCCACTAGTGTAAATTTTTGAGAACAAAGCCCAGAATTTATCCAGAATCAATAAAGAATTCGATCATCTACAACTTCCTGGGCTTGTCATTTTTTCGTGAACTCATTTTTCCACTTCTTGCTTCACGATCGACCGCTAGGTGGCATGCCATGCGAAAGTCGCTCCCGCAAATAGCAAGCCACTTTTGAGAATACAAGTAGCAAAAGCAACTTCACAACCCCATATTTGGTTATAGCTATATCAAAATGAATGCAATGACATTTTGCGCGAGTTGCCATAACTTAATGTAGGCATTGTCAATTAATTATTCGATAACGAATGCGAAATTGAAACTTTATAAACAGCTTTCTTTTAAAAGTTAAAACTGAAAGCTGATCTTGATTTACTGATTTAATTACATCATAATATCAATTTTGTAATATCACTATTACGATATCCGATTTTATAACTCATAGTCAAGGAATATATAATTTTAGAAAAGAATACTTTCAAGACTTTTTAATAATTTTGATGAAATGTTTTTTAAACCACTATTCTTTATTTATACTATAGTTTCTTTCCTTTTTTTCGAAACCAGTAAATATTCGAATTAAGCTCAATTACATCATTTGGAATAAAATAATCTTCGTACGAGAGCTTCCGCAAACATTAACTATTCATTTAATAAACATCGAATATTGCATCGAATTTTTCATAGCCCTTAAAAGTCACAGTATTATCGATCACATACAGATTCATTGCATCTTTCGTTACCGATATTATCCATGAAAATTGTCGCATAAAGTAAAAATTCTGTTGACTGTATTTCAAGCAGTCAGACTGTCAACAAACGTTTAATTTCGTTGAAATCATTCAATTTCGGAGCGATCGCCAGAGTATTTTGTCCACGAATATGCATCTGCGAGCTAAAGCTCTGCTTCGCGAGGGGATTTAAGAGAAAAGTTGATGCAAGGTCGCGCGCGTGCACCATTAAAAAAGTTGAGTTTTATTTTTTTTTTGTACCGACGCGCCGAAGGTCGGGTCTCCCATCATAACTGGTGATAAAATTCTCGCCCAAGGATCAACGAGCTGCTGCTGCTCTCCCGTTGTCAATAAAAGTCGAGGTCACTGTAAAATAAAAAAAATCAAACGCACACCCGAGTCTTTGGCTCTCTTTCTCGAATTGCGCAGAAAACGTAAAAATGGTGGGAAAAAGCAGCAGCATCAGCTCGAAAACGTCAAAAGTAGAGCAAACGACGACGCGAAGAACAAAGTAAATGGAAAAAGCTGAAAAGGTGAGATTGGCGAAAAATCGTTATTATCTCGAACTATCCGGTTACTGCTGCTGCTGCTGCTTAAACACTCGTCATGCATGTTACATAGACAAATACTCGGTATCGTATATGCTGTGCCGCAAGCTCTACTGCTACATACGAACATGACAAGTGTCCATATAGCTTCTCTCTTCTGCTGTGTCATCATACCTGCTGCGTGCAAGGCGCATTATTACACGCGGTACGCATGCGATCGCAAAAAAAAAATGTATATAACACGAACGCGAAGAGTCGGTCGGTCGGTCGCGCGAGTGCCTCCATATGCTCTCTCTCACTCTCTCTCTGTATATAGATAGTCACCGCGCCGATATTATGTGGGTAAGGGTGTCAAGGACGTGCGAACTGGGTCGACGTCGACGACGACGACGACGACGGCAACATGAAACGTGTGCGGACGACGACTACGACGATCACGATCGTGCCGAACGACGCGACGCGTATTATACCGTCGAATTGTAGCCCGTCGACGAGAGATCGGTATTGCTGCTGGCTAGATCGAGCTGCTGCCACGCCCGCGCGTGCCTGTAATGCCCAGCAGCGGCAAATGTTTGGCGCTTCGACAACACCGATCGTGTGTCACTTCGTTCGTATCTACGATGACCGATTGCATTTGTAGCGTGTACATATCAAGTGCGGATGCAAAGAGCGTTGCATATACGAGATGTATAGGGAGGAGGCGGCGGCACGCGGGGGGGCACATATGTGCCGAGAGTCTATATAGTCACGATTTCGCAGTTCCGACACGTGCGCGAACCGACCCGAGCGAGCGAGTAGTACTATATACCGCCTGTAGTACTGTATGCGAGCGCGACTTTGCTAAGCCGCCGCGCGCTCGGCAGCCTTGAGCTTGCGTTGGATGTAGTACAAGGTCCGCTTGCTGCCCTGCTAGCTAGCTGCTACACGCGCGCGTTTTCTCGCTCTCTCTATATACAGCACATACTTGTATACAGACAAACAATTCGCCACTATCGGGATGATCGCTTGCTCTCTCTCTCTCTCTCTCGCTACTACCCGCGAGAGTCGTGGATTTTAATCGTTTCGGCGAATTACATATTGCATATATGCGGCTGAAACGTATATAACTATACGTCTCGCGAGATCGCGCGGATTAATAGCGAATAATTTCAACAGTGTCTTGATATCGCAGCTGCTGCTGATTCTGGGCATTGCAGCGCTTGCGACTAATGTACCACAAATATCGTAAACCCTGAAACTTACATACCGATTGCGAGTGCGTATGTACTGCGACTTGCAGCGACTCGAGCTTTTGTACACTGAGCCACCGATACATTTCACACAACCGCGTGAGCTTTTCGTCCACTTGAAGCTCCTATACACGAATCTTTCTATCCGCGTGCATAACTTTGCCTAAAGAATTTAGTACGTAATCGTGCCTCTTTATAAATTTATAATAATACTCGCGTAGAGCTTACATAAGAATCGACTAGTCGATGTATCCGAGTGGCTGCGCGTACGTATACACTACGTTCCAATCGATTAGCTATCGGGGCTGCAGCAGCGTGTCAGCTGGCACACATTGTTGCATTTTTTTTCTAGTCTCTCTCTCTCTATATATATATATCTTTCATTTTCCTGCTAACTCGTTGCGCTGCCGATTTTAAAACTAGATTTCGAGGTCCATCGGTAATTATGTTCGAGCGCGAGACTCGCCGACACACGCATGCACCCAACTGCGCATTGGCTCGCTCGAAAATCCTCTAGCGCATTTTATTTTTTATTTTTTTTTCTGCTTTTCGACTGTTACCGACTCGAAGTCTTGTGGCAATCGTTTGCGCGCCGTCGACGTGCATTGCCAAAGCATATAAATTCATCGCTATCGGAACACACGCGTAGTCGTCTTCTCTTTTGAACAGATCCGCGCGCGCTCTCGTGTGTCTTGGAAAAAGAGAAAAATGGAAAAAAAAAGATTTGCATGCGAGTCGAGAAAGAATTTCTCGTTGCTCACCGCGCGCACCAAGCATTAATTAGCCGATTTGTCGTAAGGTACTGTACGTGCAGAACACTGCCTGCTGCTCGATTGTCACGATCCCATTTATATGTATACAAGTTGCGTGCGGATTTTAATATCATGTCTCCGCGCTGTTTCCAATTCTCATGGGACTCCAACTCGCGTATGTGTGTGCCTATGGGAAGTATAATAAATGTATATAAAAGCTCGTGTGCTGCGCTATATGTATGTAAGTGTGCTCGCACACGCAATCGCGCAAAGTACGTTGCGACACGTCAACTGGCCGCCTGTATGTATATATGTCTGTGTGTATATAGGTGCTCGGTGGCGGCGATGCAATGGACAAACACGCGCTCGCGCGTTCCGCTTTACGGTACTCATATGCAGCAGCATCGATATATCTCTTCTCTCTCGAATGCGCATACCCGAAGAATACTGGCGCGGGCCGAAACTCGACTGCTTTCGGAGTCGATGTCTAATTTTTCGCGAAGGTATTAATGTCGAATTGCGTTAATATTTACGTATAGGTATACTATATAATGTGCGTGTGTACATTGCGAAGTGGCTTGATCAACTTTCAAAAAAGGCCAACGGTGTACGCGGGGCCTGGAGAAGTATTAAGCACGTCGAATGAATCGCCGCGCAAACTATCGAGAAACTCGAGTATACATTTTTTCGCGATAAAATTTTTCGTGCTTCGTTATTATGATCGCTTCTAATCTTCTGCTCGGTAGAAATGAAACGACGATTGAGAAAAAAAGAAGTTTCGCGAGCACCAAAAGAAGTACGCGCCTTATAATACTTGCGGCGAGCAGCTATTGCGACGAGCACAGCAGCAACAAAAAAAAAAAAAAAAGGAAACGAGCTCGCATAGGTGGTGGGTACTCAGTACGCACTACGCACATGTATTTTATATACACAACGCCGTCGTTGGCGGCCACGATCGGCAGCAGCAGCCACACGAGTTGGTATATAGTCTCGCTCGCTCGTGCCGCGTTGGTTGCCGATTTTACTTTTTGTTTCGACAAAAATAAGAGAGCCTCTACGTACGTATTACTATATACGCTACGCGGGGCACATACGTAAATGTAGGAGTATAATATACCAAGCTGCATACGTATATGTATCGGCGAATGCGAGCACATATTGTACAAACGCGCGCGCGAGTGCAGTAGTCGTACGGAGCCGCGCTTTTCAGTCGAGAAGCCGCGCGCGAACATACACACACACACACACACACACATACATATATCGAGGCGCGCGAGCGAGTTAGTTAGTAGGGGTAAAAAGGCCTTGGCACACTTCTCGATCGGCGTGCAGCGGCAGCGGCAGCAGCGCCGATCGTTCAAGAAAGATCGCCGTCACCGCCGCCGCAAAAAGAGCGAGAGTGGACTCGCGGCGGCTCGTTGTGTGTTTGCGCAAAAATATATAATGTACTTTTATATATATATACGTACACGCTCGAAGCTTGAAAGCCTATAGTAGTAGTAGTAGCAGTAGTAGTTCTCTGGGCAGGCTTTATACATTTGTATTTTATGCTCATTGGTAAAAGTGAGAGTTACTTGGTTATAGTCGTCGGTCGGCTGGTAGGGCGCGCGCAACGATTGCCGCGAGCGTCAGGCAGGCAGGCTGGCTTTGCCGATCGCGCGTATACCCATACACATTTTATATTTTTTATTATATATGTACATATAGGTACGCGCGTATCATCGCTCTCGAGTATAAACCATTATTTCGCGGGATTATAATATTACGTGGATGCGAGATTGGGTAATGAAAAATTGGATCGCTGCTCTCGCGCGATTTTTTCGACCTATATATGTATTTATTTCGCACTCGACGAATCGATTCGGATCGATGGTTGATTCGGCCGGATGCAGTAACATTTAGATAGCGCAGTTGAAAACATTTTTAAATTTGATGCAGATTTAATGTTGAATCAAATATTAAAATTAAAAATTATTTTACCATAGGGGACTGATTTATTTTTACATAAATTGTACAAAAATGTATACACAAAAGGACAATTAAAAAAGAAATATTTCATTTTACGCTCAAATTTAAACATTTTAATCGAAAATTAATGTTCCAATACTAATTAACTTTTTGAGTTGATTCATAAAAACATTCACGAAAAACTCAAACGCAATTAAATCCCACCTCTGCCACTAGATGGCGAGTACCTTCGTACGTCAATCTGCAAGTGGCAAAGTAATAATAATTGTATAAGTGAGGCACAGTTTTTGAAATAATTTTAATCAGCGTTGCAGCTCAAAATACTTTGGTCATCCCGCGTGCCCCCTTCCCTCTCTATTTCAACAAATTACATTAGCTGCTGCATTACTCTCGGGGGGCCTCGCGATCGCAAGTATAAGCACAAGGATCGCATCGCTACGCGTCGTCGTGTGCGCGCGCGCGAGTGCTATATACGATTATTTGCTCGGCTCTCTCGCTCGTATTTCCATGTGCAATCGTGTGTATATGGTATATCGACGAAAAAGTCGAAAGACGCGTTGCATAATATACCTGCATTCACTGCGCGCGCGCACGCATGTACGTACGCACAGCGTAGCGCACGGTACAATGTATTATATCGTGCGACGCGCTTATATACTTTGTCGTTGCAAGCACACATACACACAGGCACACACACACGCTTATATAGCTCGATCGCGCAAGGCCGGCCCATAACGAGGCAGTAGTATAGTAGCTGGTGCAGCCGTGTATTATATATAGTTCGGAAAATTCTTCGCTAAAGACGAGCGCGACGTCGTGCGCGCGAGAGAGAGAAAAGCCAGCCGATCGCGATTTTACCAATCGATCGATCGATCGATTCAAGAATTTGTATTATGTAGTCTCGATGTTTTATGTATTATACGATCATCTCAGCCGCAGCAGCAGCGGCAGCAGCTGTTTTCGTTTTCGCGTTTCTTTTCTCTCGCGCCAAGTATATCGTACTATATACTAATTATGTAATTCGGGTCTCGCGGACGCCAATTGCCCATTTTTATTATTTACCGATCGTCTCGATATATTATATGGGGCGTCGCGGCTCGGCTCGACTCCATACAGCATTTATATCGAATAATAATAAGGCGAGCGCGTGCAATAATCGATGAGCGAAAAATAGCGCGTGTGTGTCCGTTTGTGCGCTGCAGTGTATTTACGTGTGCGGAGGGTACACACACAAAAAAAAGTAATGCGTAATGGATGAATGCAGTTCGTTAGCTGCGCCGACAACAACATCAACGACGACGACGTCGCAGCATACATGGCGTGGCTTGCGGCTCTCCGGGGCCGCTCTCGACCTTGCGACATTCGTCGGTGTGCTGCTGCTGCTGCACTCGTAAACAATTATATGCGTCCTGCGCGCGCGAGAGAGGCTTATATCACATGCCTCCTGCATAATCGCTTGCACTCTGCTGCTCTGGGCCCCAGCTTGCACGGCCCATTATGATGCACGCGTTTGCGTCTGTATATGTGTGTGCAGAGGGAGACTTTCACAAGTGGTATCACGAGTTTCCTTTCACCTCTCTCGTCGTGTGTGCAGTGTATGAGCTGCTGCTGCTCTTTTGCACTGTGCGCCGCGCGCGCCTCTGCACTGCAGCGTAAGTATATACGTGTATGTGTGTGTGTGTGTGTGTGTGCATCGACGATCGGCGTGCAGCTCCGCGTGCTTTTGTTAACGTCGTTTCTTCTTTCTCTCGAGTTGTAACTTGGCAGCCGTTTATCATGTAAGCCCGAAACGCTGACGCGAATGATATTTTACGTATAAACGAAAAAAATGTCGAATTTTCATCATTTTCAGTGCGTAAAAATCACGCATATTAAAAGCATTTGAACCGCGAGACCATGTACGCATACGATCGTTAGAGATCCCAAGAAGGACTTAAAAATAATACGCGCGCGTCTTCGCCGTCGCTATTCTGGGTCAACGCTTTCACTCGTCGACCCTTTCTTGAAACTGTCTCTCTCTGCGTTTCTCGTATCTCCCTCGCGCCCTTTTTCTTTTGCTTCAGTACTCTCCTTTGTTTCTGTTCCTTTCGCGCGGGCGCATCGCGGCTCTTTATGCACACACAGCACAATATTAGAGCGCAATGAGAGAAAATGTATAATTCTGCTTATACGCTGCTCTCTACTCTCCGTCTGCGTTTTTCGTGCACACGCAGAATCGCCGCCGCCGCCGCGACGAGGCTCTTTAATTATTTCGCTCATGCAAATGCGGGGACGCGCCAGCCAGTCAGTCAGTCAAGCCCGCGCGGTAATAAAAATTCAGCTTGCGTATATATTTTTATTTTATTTTATTTTTTCTCATACGTTATAACGACGCGCCGAGAAAAGCACTGCTGTGTGCCGGGCGGCAGTAGCTGCTCTCGGAAAGACTGCGAGCGAATGTATTATATGCCTATACGCATATATTTTACGATAATTCGTACGATTTTTGAAACGAGCTCGGCTCGGCTCGTATAGCTCGTCATTTTCCCTAGGGGCGTCTACGTGCGTGCGTTTTTTAATTCATGTATATAATATATATAAAAATATCAATATTGTAACGGAATCGAAAATACTTTAAGTGCTGCGGGGCCTCTTTGTTTGTAACTACGTGCGGTATAATTTTTTTTTTAGCAGAGAAGTGACACTTCTATTTTTGACGCGTTAATCGAAGAGTTGCTCAATTTTATCGATAGTGGATTAAAAATTTAATTTTTCTCATTCCGCGGATCTCTCTCTGGTTTGGGCCCGGCCAGCATGGTTTAATCGTGTAGCTTGCACACACGCGCGCGCACCTCGTTCAATATGTATCCGCGCGGTCATCGTCGTTGTCGATGTTCCACTGGACACGACACTGCGCCGAACTAACCGTTGCTTATGCAATATTATGCGCGCCTCCACGGCATGCATAATTTATAAATACAGATGGTCATAAATAATGTAGAGATAGTCATCGGATATATGCGCCGGACGGCGCGCATTATATATATAGCGAAGAGAGTAGTCCCTCTCTTTTTTTCACGTGCACAGCACAATTACAACATACTGTCGAAAATGCGTTTGTCGCTGCTGCTGCTGCGACTTCTTATGGTCATCGCGGGCGCGCACGAAATTCGGCCGACGATGTAACCGACGGCTGCGCACTCTGATTTATTATCGTGTGCACGAGACTGTGCGCAGTGCTGCAATAGTCGTTAGTATATCGACGTGCCCACGCACGCGCGCACGGCCAATATTATAAACTTGAATTTCGAGACGCTTATCAATCCCTCCCGAAAAATTAACGTTGTGCAAAGTGTCGCTTGAAAAATTTCACGATATAATTAACACACTCACTCGCACGTACGTACGTGGATAAAATTATGAAAAAAAAAAAAAAAAAATGAATGCCAATCAAACTGGAATTGCCGGGCTAATTCTCGCGCGCTTGGCGTTTTCCTCTATGTATTGTATGGGTGTGTGCGTGTGAGAGGTTTATGTACCCGAAATTGCGACTGACGCGATTAAAAAATTCTCGACCGTAATTCTCATCGACTTACGTCTTCGCTTCGGGTTTTTTTTTCGTCTTCCTCTCTCTCTCTCGGTTTTTTTAACTTGGCGCCAAAACTACTCTCTTTGCATGCGTGTAAGAGAGGTGTTTTTGCACTTTACTTTACGCGCGCGAATTACTCAAAAAGCATTTATTGCTTTTAAGGAGCGCTTTTTCGAGAAGCGAGCAACAGCAGCGGCAACAGCCAAGATTCACGTGCGAGAGCTGCAATCATGCCGATGATTTAATGCGGCGAAATATTAATTTACAACGCGGTATACATAATGTATCGGTAAAAGCCTGGTCTAGTAGTAGTAGTAGGTGTACACGAAAAGAGGCCCCGTGTGGATTCCTCGAAAAGTTACATTTTTCTCGGAAGGTCTTGTGCTATTGTGAAAAGATAATTACGGGCTGGATCGCTGCTGCCGCTGCCGCTGCTGCGCTGATTTCGGAACACAGAGGCGCGCGGGCGAGGGGGAGAATAGAACAAGAACAGGTGTATATAGCTTTTGTGCGTTATCTGGCTCGATGCTCGATTTCGTTGGGCCCCTTGTGTGTGTATAGTGGTTTATATACGATCAGGTTACTCACCACCGTACCATACTATACCTCTTTTTTTTTTCTACGACCCGAAAACGAGAGTTCAAGTAACAACTCATTATGTACACACACTCGCACACGCATCATCATCATCATCATCATCATCGGGCGTATAAGACCAAAGCGCAAAGAAAATGCCAAAATGAGAGAGAGAGCCCAAAACGAGACGCGTATTCTTTTACAAGAATGAGATATTCGGAACTCGCAGAATTTCAAAATATTCAGAAATTCTGTGTGCCCGAGCGGCAGCAGTAGAGCGCGCGCGCGCGGCTATATTTAAACGTAATGTGCATATACGTACTGACACACTGACACACACACACACACACATAAATACACAAAACACCTGCCTATATACATATTAGCATTGATAAATAGTAAAGGAATATAGATGAGTAGTTTGTAACGTTCGCGCAAAGTAGTTCAAGGCTGTGTAAGTATAGCTTTGAAATAGCTTCAAAACAGTCAATTAAAATAAAAAAAAAAAAAAAAGAAGAAAAAAAAGAATCTATTTCTCCCACAGTTTCGAGAGAGAGAGAGATAATTTTCATTCATGACTACCGAGCGAACAGTCGGTGACTCCGAAACTGAGGTTGGAATAACTTCTCGATTCGCATTACTATCGTCCATTCGTTGAGCCGTGATCGGAATCACGATAGGTAGAGCAGTCGCGCAGGGTTAACCGAGCCGAAACGAGAAATCACGCGCGCCCCTTATCTATCGACAATGACGACGAACGAAACAAAAAAAGAGCACTCGCTGAAACTCAAAACTCTCAAACATTCCTTTTTTCTCTCTCTCTCCCCGTGAACACAGTGCGCAGCAGTAGTGGTACCTGCTCTACCGAGTCCCTTTTTTTTGTGTTTCGCCTTTTGTTTTTTTTTCTGTCGCTTTCGCGTTTGTGTTGTGTATTACGATCGGCACAGTTACACAGGTAGCAGTAGCAGCGAGAGCTGCTGCCGAGATAATCATGATTTCAATCCGGCGGTGGCGGCGAGCGCACAGCGGACACACACATATCGCATACAGACACAACGTACCTACTACGCTATAATACAGCAGCAGCAAAGCGCACAAAGAGCGAGAAAGGGTAAAAGAGCTCGAGCCCACTCTCTCTTTTTCTTTGTCTGTGCGTCGTTCTCTCTCTCTCTCTCTGTGTTGTAGTGCAGTCTGAAAAGTCTGAACTGCGTTATATACATTATAAAGGCGGGAGCAGCAGCGGTTAAAAAAAAAAGGCTATAAACGCTCTCGAGCTCTCCTACACACACACACACACACACACACACACACTCCGTTCGAGAGAGGGTATATTTTTTCAGAAGAGAAAGGATGTGCTCGATTTCCGCCCTCTCGATCATCGGCGTATAGTCTCCAAGAGACTCGCAGTCTCGGCGTCGTCATCCGATCGATCTCCTATTGGTATATATAGAGATTAGGCTCACGATGAGATGAAGCTCGCACTCGAGTCGAGGAAATAATCGAGGACGCTCATTCCCACGGCTAATTTCAATAAAACCGCGCTCTCTTTCTCTGCATACGCACACGATGCGGCTATTATAATACACCGTAAAGGAATCGGGTATAGGACAGGTTGAAGCTCATCTCTCTACAAATCGATCGAAAAAAATTGGCGGGCCCATATAGAATCGTTTCGGGCAAGGTGCTCTCTCAGCTTTTTTGTCGATGTCGCGTCTCCCATGCATCGACAAGCAGAATTGCGACGCGCGGCGTAATTCACGTGTGTGTGGTACGCCGGCCGGCATGTAATAAACGCGTGCCTATATGCACATACTCGCGTATATCTCGCTCGTATGCGCACAGGTGCATACGTACGTAATAATAAATGCATTTATAACGAAGACGGGACGCCCCAGCAGTGGTCTCGGTTGCGCACACATGCACACCACCGCAGACGAAGCTTCGTCGCGCTGCTCGTGCACCACGATATATATAACAAAAGTGCACACAGCTCGCTCGCTTGACTCGCTTGCGCACAATCCTATGTATGTGTGTACGTACATACCTACATATCCGTTGCGAGAGAGAGAGAGACTCGAATGTGTGTATATATATGCAGGTCTTTCGATGCCAGGGTCGCGTTCTTAATTCGATTCTCTTTCTTTTTCTCTGCTTTCCAGGCTCGTAAAGCTACGATGCGTATGCACTCGTACACACACACACACATACACACACATTCATAAGAGAGACAGAGCAGCTAGCCAATGTAGACGTACATACAAAAAGCTTATTACATCGTTCGTGCGAGTAAGAAACACAGCTCGCATGCATCCTCGTTTCCACGCTGTTTGTTGCTCTATAAGTGTGTGTGTGTGTGTGTGTGTGTGTGTGTGTGTGTGTGTGTGTGTGTGTGTGTGTGTGTGTGTGTGTGTGTGTGTGTGCTCGACTCGGCATAATCGATGTCCTTTTATGTGTGCGTGCGGGTTGTTGTCAACATCGTCTTTTTCGGACCTTATCAGCTGCGCGTGTAACAATTCTGACCATTGGGCTTTCTGGCCCTCTATTTCGATTTACTTTTCTCTTTCTCTCGTTACGCCTCGCGACGCTCAACACTCGTAACTTGAAAAAAAAATTCGCTTGTCGAAAAATCTCACCGCGATCTCGTAATCGATTTTCGTCACTTTTACTTTTGTACTGCCCTTTCCATTTTACGATGCGAACGGGTCCACGCCCATGTACTCTCGTTCGTGAGGCTGTTGAAGAGAAAATCCTGCCGATGATTCTCGTAATCGAGACTCATACTCTTCAGGAAACGTACTTATAATGTCAATCGTTTGCGTGCTAATTTTTACGTTCGATGCGCGTGATAGGTACAAAAGCGTCGAAAAAATTTTTTTTATGCGTGGCGCATCAACCAGGCGTTTCGAGTTGCCTTGTGTAAATATAATATCGATATGATATACAAAAACATTTTTTTTCAATTTTTTATCGCGATGAGAAAAAACTACAATGAATATATAGTTTATGATTAGATAAAAGTATGCATTAGTGAATTTGTGTGATTAAATTTTTCGGAGAGCGGCGAACAATTACTTTAATCGTCGTTACAACAACGATACAAAAGTCGACTTTTATCATTCGTTAAAACAACGATAAAAGTCACAGAATGATTTCAAGCTGCATTTCAAAAGAATTTATGGAAATTAATTTCCTAATTAAGCGTAAACAGCGGATGTTTTTTTTTTACAACTTGTACAGGGTTAATAAAATTATTCCATGGCGAATCATCGCATGATCGAAAACAAAACACAAAATTCAATAAGAACGTCACATAGATATATGTAATAGATAAGATCGTTTTTACTTTACATAATACATTATTGAGTACAGGTAAGTACTCATACAGATACGTGTAATCTATGTGTGAGAGAACACAAGTAAACAAACACACACACACACACACACAATATGGACACATCTATACATATGGGCTGATATTGCGATTAGTGTATTATATCTTATATATCGTATATTACTATAGTAATATAGTAATCTATTGGTTAAGTCATAGTCAGCGTGATGGTCAAAAAAATTATTTTTCTTAAATAAAGTACTTTTTAAGAGTACATTGAAAAGTGAAAATCCTGAAAAATTCAGCGTAAACCTTGAGAAAAAATTTTTTTTTGAACTTCACTCTCACCCCCTATACATATACGTATATGGCTGTACATAGTTATCGAGGAACGCATTCGCGCTCGCTCTGTATGGCAGAGAGAGAGAGAGAGAGAACTGGGGCGTACACGTTCCTCGGTGCACTGCCCCTTTTTTGCTGCTACCCGCGAAAACTCTTTTCCACCCTCATTTGAATTTGGTAACAGATATCTTAATTCTGTTAAGTGCTATGGAATCCTCGAAGTCGAAGCTTGTAATAAAAATATAAAATTCATCAAGATGGATTTACACTTTGAACAAGAAAAATCTCATTAATTACCTCTACGACAAGAAATTGAACTTGTGTAGTTAAAAAATCAAAACTATCCATCGTATGGTTCTAAAATCTTTCTAGCTTGTATAATGTAGTTAGTTGAAATATATAATACAATTTTATTATAATAGCTTGCAAATTCTGGTCTTCAACTTTGAAACAGAAAAATCTCATTAATTACCTCTACGACAAGAAATTGAACTTTTTATTAAAAAATCAAAACTATTCATCGTATGGATCTAAAATCTTTCTAGCTTGTATAATGTAGTTAGTTGAAATATATAATACAATTTTATTATAATAGCTTGCAAATTCTGGTTTTCAACTTTGAAAAAGGAAAACTGTTCATCGCATGGATCTAAATCTCATTTAATACTTTTCAAATTAACAAAATGCTTATTATTTAATCTCAATCCACCATTGTTCAATTACATAGCTATGATATGAATGAAATCAATAATATTCTGACAATTATTCATTACCGAAATTTTTATTTTCCCTGAAAGCTGAGGAAATTTTTAATCGAAACCATGTGTCTGATATTTTTTTAAAGTGCAATAAGGAGGTTTTCCAGCGAGATAGAAATTTCGCCTAAAAGGGCCGTGCAGGCACCGCGCTGGGACACTTGGGATGAAACGCCTCATATACAAAACACAGTACAGGCAGTACTGCTGCTCGGCGTGCCTCGGCTGCTTGGCTCAGAGGTGCTGGTGTGCGTCATGCTCTCGAGCATCGAGCAGCAGCAGTTAAGTCTCTAAGTGGGTCAGTGGGACTCCCTACCCTTGCTCGAAACGCTGCCGCCGCTGCTGCTGTTGCTGTGCTGCTGGCGCAGCCGCTCACTCGCCGCAATACCCTCACACTCAAGCATACACACACACACACAGAGGCGCGATCAAGTCGCTCGCGCAGTTTCGCGAGTCGCTCGCTTGCTCGCGCTGCACAAATCGCTCTTACATACATCCACACGCACACACACACACGGGCAGCAACTCCGTATATAGGCTCGGTGCTTACGAGCGTACGTAACACGCGCGCATAGGCCTATAATACGAGCGTGTATGTATGTGTGTGTATAGGTAATACTCGCACGCCTCTGTTAGCACCTATAGCACGAGTGTGTGCGCGTGTGTGTGTTGAAGCTGCCATGCATGCTCACACATGCAGGCCAAGTGTATCATTTAGCGCGAATTATTTACGAGAGACGTGTACTCGAGGCACGGCGCAGTTACCATCCGTAATTTTTGTTATTTTATTATTTTTTTACATCAAAAAAAGCCCACACGCATATGCTTTGCATCGTGTTGCGAGCTTTTTTGATGCAGTATACTCATGACAGTTTTGCTTATATATTTATATGATAGACTGTAACATTGGAGATTTCTATTTGCAGTAGGCGATCGAAAACTATACATTGTAGCGTACGTTATAAGGCGGACTCCGAAATCGTCACGCGACTCTCGAAGACTGATCTTTGAGATTTCTAGGTTCATTTTTATATTTGCAGCATGTGTATCGAGAAGCTAAGAAAATTTTTAAACATAAATCGTGGTTTCCCATTAATAATCCTGCTAAAGAGCGAAAAAAAATTTTATGCAATAGTATGACGAAAAATGCCATTTTTCGCACATTTTTTAGTGCGCAAAAAGCGTTTTTGGACACTGGCGTGCGGTAAAATGCCTCATTTTGGACACTGGTGTGCGGTAAAATGCCTCGTTTAAAATGAAAGTATTTTTCGCT
This sequence comes from Trichogramma evanescens, assembly GCA_902732785.1. Classification (NCBI taxonomy): domain Eukaryota; kingdom Metazoa; phylum Arthropoda; class Insecta; order Hymenoptera; family Trichogrammatidae; genus Trichogramma; species Trichogramma evanescens. The sequence continues at coordinate 72,899 of CACVKI010145381.1, read as the reverse complement.
TACTATTGCATAAAATTTTGTATGCAACACGTGCCCAGCTTTTTGCGCACAGTGTGCGGAAAAGGACACGAGTGCTGGCCATGCCGGCACGAGTGGGTATTTTGCCCTAAGTAAAATGAAGAGTAAAATGAAAGTATTTTAATGAAAAATTCATGTACAGCAGTCCACCGCATAGCGCCCATGGCTAGCCAACACAGCCGACGGTTAACTAATTTTTCGATATTGTGAACGATTTTACACTGACATATATACAATTTTAAATGTCTTTCTATGTAAAATTTCACGAGGAATCGATTGGTGTAATCAATTTTCCCGAATCTTGCTTAGTTTTCTTGCTTAGTTCCCTTTCATAGTATCTATATCTAAAAGCTTGTATAGTTTGCCCTGTATTGTCCAGACAAGCGAGGAACTTGTTGATTAATTAGCTGGTGCAAGTTCGAATGGCCAAAAATGGTGTATAAGGCGTACAAGATTGATCGGGAACATCACATAATTGATTTGAAGAAAAATAATCGAATTTTGTTAAAATTGATCCAAATTGAAATTTCACTTATGTGAAATCAATCGATAATAACTTTTTTTGTCAGAGGACCATATTTTACACTATGAAACTCTAGACTTTTAGACTACTCGTTGCTTCGATGTATAAGTACAACTTCGTATTGTGGATTTTCTAATTTCCCTCGATGCCAGCTGCACGAATGCACCACTTCGAACCTCGTCGTTGGCTTTTATTGCAGTTCTCCCGCGACGTCAATTCCTTCATTTCGAGCGGCGATTCTTACGCGTATCATCCGCGCATATAATAATATTCTTCATGGCGTACTTACACGTCAGTGGCTTATTCTGCACTTGAAGTCGGTGCATCCGACGCGGGCCGCGTGCATATCGACGTACTCTATTCTCTGTCCTTTAAGTGTACGCTACGTCGAAAAAATCTGATTTCTGGGCGCCTTTGCCTATAGCGAGTAGTGCAACGAGTTATGTGTTACACACACGCGCATGGGTTATTGCGTGGAATTGCGACATTCACCACGCGTTTACGCACTGGTACATGTACTTATAATTGCGCAGCTTGTGTGTGTGTGTATAAAAGCCAGGCTTATAAACGCGAATATATGCTATAAAAGCTACAACTGGCTGGATACATTTTTTCCGCGCTCGCGCAGAGCTCATTCGATCGGCTGAAAACCATAGACTCTTAATTTTGCTGCAGAAGCAGCAGCATGGAAAAAAAATTGAAAAGCTCTTTTACGAGAATCGAAAGCTCGCGGAAAGAGAGTCAGATAATCGTCTTTGTTTTCGGAGCTGTCGGCAAATTTTTTCTTTGTTCGCGAGAGCAGAGGCGTCGTCGTACTAAGCGAGCACGCAAGGTATATATGCATAAAGGCAGAAGGGGCTATCGGTGTAGTGGTAGTAGTAGCAGCAGTAGTAGTGGTATATATATATACGAGTCAGGTCCGCGAGTCCTTTCTCTTTCGTTTGCACTTTTTTTGTTGTACGGCGCGGGCTTCCTCGCGCGCGTGTATCGGATATTTTGCGCTGCGCGCCCCGCTCGCTTCGACGCGCGTCGATTTACTCGACTTTTTCTCCGTCTCTCTTTATCTCTCTCTTTTCGTTCCAACAGCAGCAGCAGCAGCAGCGAACGTTTCGGATTATGGTAATCCGGTGTCTATCCCTCCTACTCGGACTCGGATCTCGGAGCGAGCTCACGAGTGTACCAAAGCTTACGTAATATATATAACACGTATATGTATATAAGGCAGAAGAATATGGCAAAGATTATTCGACGCGTTTGCCTAACAGGTACTTCTTCATCTCGTCCTCTTGCTGCTGCTGCTGCTGACCGAGAGACTGCTTGTGCCCACCGATCACGATTAAAAATAACTCGATCACGCGCGCGCACAAGCGAATTTTATCTTTCTCCTCTCTCGCGGCACAGCACAGCACATAACACATAACTTGGCACATAAATTTTGTAACTCGTACGCATAATAATTATACTTTATTTTTACAATCTAGATGAAATTTAATTCTCCTCGCATGTAGCGCTCGCTCGCAACAAGATTTATTCGTGTAATCCTGTATTATTCATTTCGTATATTATATTATGTGCGTGTGTATAGGCGAATTGACACACATCGCAATTGATCTCTCGGCAGGCAGGCAGGCAGGCCATAGTACTCATAGGCCGCGAGCGCGCGGCTATGTTTAGTTTTAATTCTTTACCGAAATTGATATTATAAATTTAGCGTATCGCAAGCGAAATTAAAAGATATGCGCGCCCGCTGCGTTACGGAAGAGAGCTCGTAATAATATCTCGCCGAGACGGGCGTGAGTGAGCTAGTAATGCGAGAAATCACAAGCGCTTACCGTTATAGATCCATATTTTTGAGAAGAAAATAAATTCACTGCAATTTTACACGTCCGCAGCTTAATTTCACAACGAGCAGCAGCGGCAGTTTTTTATACACGTGATCGGGGGATGACGACCACGAGACCGAAAAGAATTTTTTCTGAAATTGGACGATGATCAATCGTCGTGACGAGCAAATTCGGCTCTCGACATTACGGTCACGAGATCGAAAAGGGTAGAGACCCATTTTTATACGTAGTTTTCAAAATCGCCACTCGTAATTACGATTCATTTACCCGCACGAGAGAGTGTTTCAACCAATACATAATTGAGTTCAGATTGTCGGTATAGCGCGTGCTGCTGTGGCAATTTATTTTAATCGGGGTTGATATTCGGAAAATATTGATTATCGCCCGCGCGAGCACAACATCCTCTTTCGGGGTGAACAAACTTACATCTATATATACTACAGCTGACGACAAAAAAGAGGTCAATACTCCCGCAAAAAGCTCGTCCACGAGCAGAATGCTGCGTCTCTTCTTTTTTATTTTTTTTTGCTATCTATCTCCACCATGAAAACGAGAGCTAATATCTCGACCGCACGTTCCGACCGCTCGATCAGTTTTTCCTATTATTATATACTCGTGCAAATGACGGATAGACTCGATTTTTCGTTCATATTAACCATGTAGCCAGACGCAAGGGCATTAATCAAAGGCCATGACTACAGAGCTTCGTCGCTCGTTTGACGCACGCCAAAAAATACGTGGGTGCAAGAAACTTGCCGAGATCCACGCGATTCGTTCGATTATTCCACTATGGCTTTCGAATGACGTATTATTATATCATCGTGGCGGCGTATAGGAGATAGCGCGCGCACGAAAAAGCGTATCACCTTCCGCGAACTCCATTTTTAAAAGCCTGAATTCTCCGATTTTTTTTGGTATTGTATGGAGATGACGTATAGGCGCGAAAAATGCGCGCACTTATCTATCTATTATGATAATACAACATCGGCGTGAACTTTTATCGCGATCAGATCGATCGAGTTGCGAATTTTTGACTCACACTTTCTACCATGGGTTTATAATGTGTGTTTCTCGAGATCGAGTCACGTGCGACTCTATGTAATAGTCCCGAGTCCTTGCTGTTAAATAATAATCAGGAGAAATTAAAGCTCACGTGCTTGTCAAGATGAACCGCATTGTTCAAAACTTTCGAATGTATTGAAAAAAAAAAAAAAATTTGCTCATCGTGGCGCAAAAAATTTCATCGAGTTTAACCACCAGCTGTCTGTCAAATATTAAACTCGCGATAAGCTATCTCGTTTTAACGTAATCCGTAAATTTTACTAATTTATGATCCGCGCGCGCGCACGGCTGATCCTTCGCAAGCGTCGGAGCTTTTTACAACGAGCAGCACATTTTTTCAATAATTTATCGGTAAAAATCGATCGATGGAAATTCTCGCCTACATATACACGTTTCGCGCGCATAAATGTAAAATGAGTTTATCGATCGGTTAATATACTTCGTACATAATCGCTTTAAAAAGTAACTCGTGCGCTTCGAATGATTTTTTTTTTCGTTTCGTGAACGGCCGACGACGAGCCGCATCGTCGTCGTCGTCGAATTATTTGTTTGTAATAATGCAGTCCAAGGCGCACACATATTCGATGTAATGTATACATTAACACGACGATAAGCAGCGCAGCGCACAGCGCCCGTTTAACAAACCGGAAAATTTCTTACTACACGCATGGCAAAGTACGCTCGCGCGCGCGGGGAACGACACTCGAAGCCAACAATTACCAATAAAAGCATAAATAAAGCAAAAGCGAAAAATTAGGTCAGATAAAAATTAATAATGGATATCAACGCTCTCGGGGCTCCTTATACAACATAATGTGGCGTACGCCTCGTTCGTTCGTTCATACGTACGCTCGTTCGCCAAGAGAGTGACTATTATGATCGAGTGACGTTTTTTTTTTGCTTTTTTTTACTTCTTTATCACCTCGTCCGTGAAATAGTAAATGTACTCGTTTGATATTGTATTATATACGCATAAGTGTCCGGAATTAACAAATCGCACGCCGAAAGCGCTATTATACCCGCGAAAATTTTTTGTCGAAACGAAATTTCAAAAGATCATATAAAAGTCATAGTGTTTTATTAAAGACTATTAGCCACTATTACACTCGCGCTTATGACAGGGCGGCATTTATTCGAATGTGTACCTATGAAAATCGCTCTATACTATATCTATCTCTATCTCTCTCGGCCACGGGGCACGAGTACGCGTACGTAGAGCGCGTTTTATATTTATACGCACATTTTTTTTTTTGTTTATTTGCGTAAGTGGCTGAATTTTTTCTTTAAAAATACCACACACTCGGCGCTCGTTGGACACGCGGCCTTTGCGAATGTGCTCTCCGATCATACACACACACACACACGTAATATAGATATAAGGCTTTGCTCGCTCGCTAGCGTAGATATAGCGTTAGACGTTGTCGTCGGGCTATTATCGTTCACTCGAAAATAGATGAGGTTCGCCTGTGTATAGAGAGAGAGAGAGAGAACTCCAAAATAAACCGCAAAGGCAAATATCGGCCAGTCGGCCAATATATAATATTGCCCCGCGCGCACACTGACACACTGACACACAGCTCTCGCGCACGTACATACACACATTCACCGTATCGTATCGCTATATACATATCGTGTATATATGTATTATACCACGTAATACACGTTACGCCAAAAGTCTTTTGTTCGTATGCACGATGTGTCACGCGGAGTAGTTTCACAAAAGCGCCAATATATGTATGTGTACGTATCGTACAGCAATTGCGAAATTCGATATTACAGTTAAATTTCGAATTGATTGTTGTAAAAGTGCAACGTGTTGCTCGTGCCGCTACGACTGTATACGAACATCGGCGATCGCCACCACCACCAGAGTTAGCAGTTGGTCGCGTGCAAGCTCGACTTGGCTCAACGCGTCATGTACAGATAAACGATTATGATATTAAAAATCTAGGCGCGTGTATGGACAGTTTTGAGCTTCTCTTTTTGTGTACCGGGCCAATACTTGGTCGCGCAACACATAATAGCCCCATCGCAGCAGCTCCGGCTATATACCACGAATTAGCCCATGTAGCCGAAGGGTCCATGTATAGCGAGTCCCACATAACATACGTACATCACGCACATCAGACGCTCTACAGACTATACACAACTGTTATACACAGAGCCATGCGAGCGGTATATAAGGAATTAATAACTTAATCGCGCAAGCGTTTGGGACAAAAGACGCTAGTCGTGTGCCGGTGTGCTCCATATGCGAGAATTATATAGGCCGGTAAAAACGACGACTACGACGACAGATAGCCTCTGCCCTTAGGCATTCTCGCAATTCGCGCGATCGACTTTATAAAGCAATTAGAGGCACGTACGTATACCCGAGTACTGAGCACACGCGCATTTGTAGGCAGGGCAATAACGCGTCGACATATAGATGTATAGTACGTAATAATAGGCACGCATATAATTAAGCGTACAATTGTGTGTGCCTATAAGTAAAGACGGTAGCCCGCAGCAAGTGTCAGCTCTTTATAGAAGATTTGATAAAAATTAAAAGAAAGAAAAAGAGGCGTGTGTGTATACACAAATACTAGATGAATTTAGATAAACGAATCTAGGCTCGATATTACCTATTTCGTATATCATAGGTGCACCACACACGCGGAGTACGAGTTTATATCATGAATATATATCAACGTATATAAGCATATGTGTCGCTCTTGTGTGCGTGTACATCACATTATGTACGTTTCGCGCTCTCCGATATTAAGTAATCGCCGTGTGTGTGCGTTTTAAGTATAAGCACACAAACACACACGGTACACACAAAGCTCGAGCTCCGATATACACACACACACAGTGACACAATGAAGCGTGTTTCTATACGTATACACACACAGTATAAATACAATCGAGAGCGAGAGTGCGCGCGCGCCGCCGCCGCCGCGCTTTGGACAATATTTCTCCGGCCGACATAGACCTGGTTCCGTAAGTAGGTCATCCCTTCTCTCTCGACTACGACTCTACTACTCTACCTCGGCGGTAGCAGCAGCAGCAGCAGCAGTGGTGTGTGCCCGCGATCGGCTCTCTCGGCTTCTCTTGCATACATACGTGTGTTGGTGTGTGCTGGTGTGTGTTTGTGCGAAGTCTCCCTCCCACTCGTGCAAAAACTTGTCTCTCTCTCGCTCTCGCTCTTACGTTATATCTCTCTATGGAATGACTGCACACACGTACACACACACACACACACACACACACACACACACACACACACACACACACACTGTATGTATGCATGTATTATGTAGGTGTGCGCTCGCCTGTGTGTATATGTAATATTTACGTTGTGCACGCTATATGGAGTGCATGCACGTACGTACACGTACGTACGCGACCCTCCTTCGTTTTTCGCGACGGCGTCGTGTGTAATATTACGTGCCGCTGCTCGTGTGCGTTTTCCCCTCCTCAGCTTCGGTATATATACGTTTCCCCTCCCGCAAAAAAAAAAACACCTTCGCAACTTTTTCGCTCTTGTCTCTCTCTCTCTCTCTCTGTCTCGCTGAAAAAACGCGGCATGCGATATTCCCTTCTCGCAGCACGTCGTGCATATGATTCGCGAATATTATATTATTCGAGTCGTCTCCTCGACGCTCATGCGGCAACTCCCGAGCGCTCGAGCACACCTGGGCCTGCTCGTACGGCTCTAGTGCGGCCTGCTGCCTGCCGAATCACTTTCACTTATGTGCCTGCCGCCGCCGTCGTCGTTTTTCGCTACTCGCAGATTCGCCGTTGCGGCTGACTTCCCTCCCTCCTGCGCTCCCTCTCTCTTTCTCGCGCAGTTCTCTTTTGCTCCGAAGCGATTTTCCATATTATACGAGAGGGCGAGAAGCATTATAAACTCTCGATTTTAGTACTGCGGGCCCCGTACTTCTATTACGATTCGACACACTTATAACAATCTATCGTAGCTTATAGTAGCTAGCATATAGTGTAGCGTTAAAGCTCTCGAGTTGCGAAAAACGAGAGCGAAAAGGAGGAGCAGATAAGAACGGAAGGAAGTTGCCGCCGCTGCTGCTGCTGCTGCTGTGCGCGAATCGAGCGAGCGAGAGAGAGAGAGAAACACAGTACATATAGAAGCCGCGACGACGACGACGAAAAAGGAGAAGGGGAGCGCGCACACGAAAAGTGAAGCCGAGAGTGAGCGGAGAGAGAGAGAGAGACAGAGAGACTGAGAGAGGGAGGCGTTCGCCCGAAGCGCCGCCACCAGCCCTTCGGGAAACACAACCAACCAACCAACACACTGACACACATACACGTACGTACACGAACACATGTATGCGCGCGGAGCAGAGAGCGAGCGAGCGAGGAGTGCAAATTATATAGTCGGTCGCTCGGTCAGTGTGATACGAAGCTTCGACGCGCCGAGACACGCGCGCGGCGTGGTGTGTGCTTTTTATCGCTTCGGAATCTCTCTCTCTCTCTCTCGACGCGCCGATTCTCTTCCTACGCGCTCGTTTCAATGATGTTATATGTTATTGTTGTATGTCGCTCGCTTCTCGCGGATTTCGATGAAATTTGCAAAAATGATCAAGTTTTGAGCCAGCCGCGAGGATTCGAGCAGAACGACAACAAACAAACATCGAAAGTATAAAAGTAGTAGTTAAATTCGTGCGCGCGCGTTCGCCCGCGTATGACAAAAAAAATTAAGATAAATAAAAAATAAAAATACTATCAATCGTGTGTTGTGCCTCGACTAGCTCTCCTCGACTCTCTACTAAAGCATTGATCCGTGCGATATAGTGGCAGTAGTCGGTCGGTAGCTTAGCTCGAAAGAAAGAAAAAAAAAGTGCTAGAGCCCAACTCTAAAACCAGTGACAGCGCGCGCGCGCCCCGCCAAGAGAGCAGCAGCTCCGTATTATCATATATGGTATTGTAATAGCCGTGTTATAACCAGTGGGTGTTTTACTTGTTTGTTTTTGTGATTATGCCTCGCGAGTGTGCACAGAAGTAATAGAAAAAAAAAAAAAAAAAGAATTCATCGACCCAAGACACATACACGTACACGTAGCCCAGCGAGAAACGACGAGACACAGCATTCGTTATTTGTTGAAAAATTGCAAAACAGAAAAATTATAGTAATACAGTGGGTGCGACTCGAGTAAAATCGATCAAACTTCGAATATGCTTCGGACGCCGGTGTATCTATTGTGCGATCGAATCCTGCGCCTCTGGATTTGCAAGTTCTGATGAAAAAAAGTGTGTTTTTGTTCTAAAATTGAATTAATCAATAAAAAAAGTGGGTGCCGTTTCGGAAAAAAAGTGAGAAGCTCGCGCGCGCGGGTCCGAGAGTTTTGTCAGAAAAAACCTCGCACGAGGCTATTTCTCAATATCTCTGCCCCCCCGTGTATCTCTCCTCGCTCTCTCGGGTTTAAGTGTCGTTTGCGCGTGACTATATAATACAGTCTCTGACGTAAAAAAAAATTTTGTTAGTGGACTGTGTCTCTCTCTCTCTCAGTGTGTCTCTGTGTGTGCAAAAGCTCGACTCTCTCTCTCTCTCTATCGCTCTTCCAACTCACTCTCTATACGTCAGTGTTCGACTAAAATCCTCAGCGTGTCAGTGCTGTTGTGTGTGTACGCGCATGCTGCCAGCTACAAGCGTGGCTCGTTGCCGCGTGCTGCCGACTCGCAACAACAACAACAACGATCCCTTGCACTCGTACAACGAGCGCAGCTAGCTAACTAGCCCGGAAGCCACCCGCTAGCAGGCGGCTGATATGTTATTAGAGATGGAGCAGCACTCGGGCCTCATGTCCCTCAATATGTCTCCGTTCCAAATGAGCCCCCAGAACAGTCCTCAGGGCGGCGCGGGCAACAACGCCCCGGGTCAGTCCCAACAACAGCAGCAACAGCAGCAACAACAACAGTCCCAGACCCATCAGTACGGCTCGTCGTCGTACTGCGCCCAGAGTCCCACCGGTAGTTTCGGCCAGCCGCGTAGCGCTCAGATGGGCTCGCAGCAACACAACGGCCAGCAACAGGCCCAAAGCGCCAGCCCCATGACGAGCTTCGAGTCGGCCTTTTACGAGTCGACCAGCCTCGAGGAGCGCTGTCCCATGTGCGGCGACAAAATGTCCGGCACCTACCCCTATCACGTCCTCACTTGTAATACCTGTAAAAACTACTTTAAGCAATCCACGACGCCGTGCAACTCTAAAAAGGTCTACACAGTTATGTACTCGCCCACAGGTCCCGGTGGTGGCAACGCGGCCGGGGGCGGCGGCGGCAACTCCAACGCCGCCACGTCGCTCAGCCTCGTCGACGGTCAGCAGCAATCCTCGGCTTCCACCAGCTATATGACAGCCTCGCCCAGTCACAGTGGCGCTGGCAACAACAACAACAGCAGCAACAGTAACAATAACAACAGTAGCAACAACAACAGCAACGGACACTCGACGAATCCGAGTCAGCAGCTGCACCAGCAGCATCACGGCACGAGCAGCAACAGTAGTAATAACAGTAGTCCGACGACCAATAGCACGACGAACAATAACAACAACAACAGTAGCAGCAACAACAATAACAATAACGGCAGCGCCTCGGTGCTCGCCGCGGGCCTGTGCCATCCCTCGCTCGGCGTCGCGGCGGGCCTCGGCGTCAGCGTCGTCGCGGCGGGCTCCTCCGCGGACTTCAGCGACACGAAGGACGCCATCGAGGAGCTCTGCCCCGTCTGCGGCGACAAGGTCTCGGGCTATCACTACGGCCTGCTCACTTGCGAGTCGTGCAAGGGCTTCTTCAAGCGCACCGTGCAAAACAAGAAGGTGTACACCTGCGTGGCCGAGCGCACCTGCCACATCGACAAGACCCAGCGCAAGCGGTGTCCCTACTGCCGCTTCCAGAAGTGCCTCGAGGTCGGCATGAAGCTCGAGGGTGAGTACACACGCTTTATCAACATTTTCTATTATTATTCTAGTTCTAAGCGCGTTAATTTTAGTTGAAACTAGAATCCGCGAGTCTGTGACATTTAACAGCGTTATAAAGCTTGGGTTTATTAAAACGACTCGTGTGTCCTCTCCGCGAATCAAGCCTTTTATCTTAGCGTTGAAAATCGTCTTGAATTAACCTGTGTCAAACACTCTTAAAAATATACATAAAAGCTCGGGTGTACAAAAGCTGCTGAAAAAAGCTTCGCGCGCGTCATACACAGTACATTCAAGTTCAGAATCGTAATTGCGATTCGCCACACGCACGGAATCCAGTAGTACAGCTAGCGACATGTGTGTACGCGCGGTTAATATAGCACTACGCGGAGTAGTAGTGCACAGAAGCGAGGAGTTTTAGCAGAATATCAATACTCGCAAGCTCGCAAGTCCGATGGCAGCCGCTACGCTCGCGCTGTGTACACGTTTTTTTTTTATTTTAAAGCTCGTAAGTCGGACTCTCGGCATTGTAGAGCACGAGGCCTATATATAGTAAGCGCGTCGTCGTAGTCGTAGTCGTATAGTCGTGTGACATGCTTAGAACCGCTGCGGCAAACAATCATGATGATAATAATGCAACGCGATTGCTCGTGACCAGTTTACTGCGTGCACACACGGCTCAGCTGTCGATCGAGTTAGCTTACTCTCGTATACTAATGCACACACGAGCGTCAGCAGACGGACACACACTTACGCGCGCGTTTTCTCATGTATAATACTCGTTATCGTATACGCAAAAAAAGGAAAGAACATGACGAGTTCAATTATCTTTCAGTATTTAACGTATTTAATTGTTCTAATTATTGTTTGCTCCACAAACTCGATTGCGTGTCAAAGTCACGTCTCTGTCTATGACACACACACACACACACTTATCGAGCTCGCGTAGATCACACATGTAATACAGCAGAACGGAGTTAATATGCATAAAAGCTCCGTGTAAAGTAAATCGTCCGGTAAATGCAAAAATTTCCGTCAAGCTCGTGTCATCGGTCCGACAAAAACCCAATCGCTTAGATATAGAGAGCAATTTGTGGAATTTTCAAGCTTACCGCGTCTGCGGTGACAGGTGCGTATCTTGTCCTTGCTCCGCAAGCACGAACGTTCCATTAAAATTGCAAAAAAATCCCCCCGAGTCTGCGACGAGACTAATCTCATCATCCCCTTGATATTTCGCGCGAAAATCGTTTTATCTCATCGACTCGAAGGTGTCTTACATGAATCCGCAAAAAATTATGAAAAATACATCGACGAGCGATAAAAGTCGGCAGAAATAGCGATAGCGAATAAATTTCCTCGTCCTCGATGTTATCTCGGGCTAAAACGCGTGTGCTGCATCTATCTCTCATCGTACACACACACACATAATACCCATGCGAACTTTATGGGCCAAGGACGCGCAGTCTCAAGGTCGCGAAAAGTAAAGCTTGTGTATGCCACTACATATATCTATATCATATATCGTAGGCGAGAGAGAGAGAGCACGCAAGGACGCGTCGCGCGCGCCGTGTGGCTGGCTATGCTGTGACTGTGCTTCGCGAGAGAGAGATCGGTACAATTCGCATCGGCTCGTTTGTCATTATTAATATTAATTTTCGCCGCGCGCCAAACGACTGTATAATACGATCTGTTATTACGAGCGAAGCTCGCTAGTCGAGCTTTTTTTATTTTTTATTTATAAATACGAAAATATGGCTCGAGTGCCGTGTATAGGTATACGGAATGACTGATTTCACATGAGCATTTATTTTTTTCGATACCTTAACAAACGAACTGTCAAGTCAGTAGTCACGCGTACTTATATACTTTAAAAACTCTAACGTGCCTCGATGTCTATTAACACACATACACGCTGTGAATAGACAAATTGAAAAAAAAGGGAAAGTGAACCGGAATATATATCTTTAAATGCGCGAGGGATGTCGCAAGAATTACGAAGTAATTCTGTATGTACACAGTTATGAGAGGCAATAATCGAGAGTGATTCAATGTTTTTCTGTCAATACATATTGTATACTCAAGTATATATGTCGTGTGTAAAATTTATGTACGGAAAAGGAAAGTAATATGACATAATCGTAAAAATTGTGCTCGTTTCTGGAAATGAATCGAAATGTACATCTTGCACACACGCGCATACGCACACACACTGCGCGTATAAATCATTAAAAAAAAAAAAAGAAAAAAGATTAAAAAAATACAAAATAAATGACGCGATAGCAGAGCTCGTTATTTACGCGTAGAAAAATGCAATATACACTTTTTGCGTGTTGTTTTTTCGAAAGCCCCCGACGACAGCGACGACGACTATGAGCACGTGCTCCGCGCGCATTGGACAGCTCATAAATATACGCGCATACATAATAAACACGAAGTGAGCGGGCGATTTTCGGGCGAAAAATTCGAGAGAGAGACCCGGAATTCCGTCGTCGTGCTGGCTTAAACATACATTTATTGCGAATCACATTTATATTCGAGTTTGGTCAACAGAGTATGACCGCAAAAAGCCAATAAAAGTTGAGCAATTTTCCCAAGAGACAGCGAGAGAGAAATGCCGAAAATGTCGTGCACATTACGCGTGGAAAGAGAGCCCGCTCCCCAATCGCCGATTCGTACGGATTATTATCAAAATGTAAAAGAAAGAAAATCAATCGTGCCGTTGACTCGAACGCTCGGGTCGCAAGCTCGAGCACCCAAAGCTCATTAAATCGACGCTTTCTCCCGCGCTATCGTTGTTATTTTGTTATCGAGCTGAGAGAGAAGAGTCTCTGTTGCGGCTGCAAAGCAGCGAGCGAGTTTTAAAAAACAAAAAAAACATCGATCAGAAGCGAAAAACAACAACAACGTCGAGATCGAGAGAGAGAATAAGTGTGTGTGTTGTTGTGCGTGCCTATTTAAGCACGAGGCGGCAGTAGCTCAAGCTCTCGTTATAATTCATTACGTCGCTTTGAGCATTCGCAATACATTGTATGGAGAAAGCGAAATGTACTTTGGTATACGAGGCATTTAAATGTAACAGTCATTTAACTCCGGCGGCGTGCGATTGTCGATTTTGTAATACGGTCTACATATATAGCAGACGATACACGATACAGACATACTTCATATACTATCGGAGCAGATATAGATGTAATAATGAATTGTCCGGCAAAAGTCAGAGAAGACGACAACCACGACGATGCCGGGGTGACGTAAGAATCTGATAAGAGCGACACACCGGCCAAAGAGAAGGAATTTGATAAAGCTCGGCTCGGCTCGGCATGACGCGTCGCGCTTATTACACAAAACATGATACAAGACACACGGACGTCGTCGTGGTCTGCGTGTGTGTGTGTGTGTGTGTGTGTGTGTGTGTGTGTGTGTGTGTGTGTGGCGTCTTGGTCGTCGTCAAAGTCCAAGTGTCTATATCTCGGTGCTGCGCGTGCGTGGGGGTTTATTGTATGTAGGGGGTATAGAGCAGCATGTAAAACGTCTGTCACGGCCTGCTGTGCTGTGCTTCATGCTTGCGTCTGTCTGTCTTTGCAGCAGCAGCAGCAGCAGTCGACGACGACGAGTATTTAGGTCGAACGACAAAAGTGGATCAAAAGCGTTCGCTTACTGCCTGCTTTATATACACACAGCACAGCAGCAGCACCACCACCAACGACACCACTGTCAAAAGCCGCGTACCACATGCCTTACGGTATACACAGTGGTAGTAGGTGTCGGTAGAACGTGTAGGAGCACGAAAACGCACAGACACACACCGACATATAATCGTGTGCGTGTATATTTTATTCGCGCGTAATATATGTGTCATGTATTATACATCTATAGGTATACGCGTGCGAGTGCGCGCGCACTGCCTGAATCTCGATGGAAATCGAAAGGCAGGCACACGACGGTAGTATTATACATATTAGTACGATCGAATTCGCAAAGTGTCGGTGGCAGCGGCTGTCTGTGCTCTCCGCGGCTCGGGAAACGTTATCGTTTCCTTTTTTCCTCCGCTCGCGCACTCTCGATAAATGTATGTATAAATCGGCGACATTTGGCTGCCGCACAAAACGAACGGAAAAAAATTTACTCACGCGGCGCGCTTTAACGTTGCCGAACTCGAGAGAGGCCAATAATTGCGTAGGATCGCAGCGAAAAATATATAAACGAGTCGCTGCACGTTGCAAACGCGGCCAGTCGTCGTCGGCGGCTATATACACACACGCGCGCGGGCGCGCGTACACGCATGTATTATAAGTACGTCGGAGACGTTTATATGTATAGTTACGCAATAGGCACGCGAGACAGACAGAGAAGGAGGAGGAGAAAATAAAAGTTTGGCGGTCCGAAAAAAGTGCTCGATTACGTGGACGCGCTGCTTCTTCTTCTTTTTATACATCGTCATTGAGTACACGTTGTGGCAGCGGCGGCGGAGAGACCGCGCCCGCAATTAAAGTGATCCCGACCGTCGTTTCGCAGTTGCATGTAACGCGCGCGAGCACGCCTGCAAGTACATGTAGTAGTGGTACGAGTGCGATCACTTTCGATTTCACCGGCACACTGCTCAGTGCTCGCACACACACATGGGGAGTTCCTCTCCTCTCTTCTCTCTTTGGCTTATGTATACGGGAGAATGAGAGAGAGGAGGGACTCGCCGTCGACGAAAGCGAAAGCGCCGCACGAACAGACCGTGAACGAGAACGTATACACACACACGGACACACGGCAGATCGAGGCGTTTGTGCAGAATCGCACAGTGAGAGAAGGAGAGAGAGGATCTCGTTCGCACGAGTGTGCGCGCGCGCGTTGGCGTACGTACATTATTATCACCAGTTATGTACGAATCGTTATGGGCCTTACGTTCAATGTACACATAAGCTGCAACAGGCGGTGGTCAATCGTTACAGAGGATAAGTATACAAAAGCACGGGAGCGGCAGCAGCAATACAAAGGGCTTGAGTCACAATATGAACTTCAATATCGCTTATTTTGCACATAAACTTTCGTTTTATTTCTCAACGCAGCGCGCCGCATACGAAGCGGAATCGAATATAAAAATTTTGTAATCGAGCGTGCTACCGGGGGCCCCCGCGGAAAAAAATTCAGTATATTACCAATGTGCCGCAGACGGGCGCCTCGTGTAAATGCAGACGCGTGTGTGGGAATGTTAGTTTATATGCCATGGAATGCGCTCAATGCGAGCAGTAATATTATTATACAAATTAAAGAGTCGATTTTCTCGATAGATTTCGTTTTTCAACAGCTCGAATGTATATAACTCTGCTCGAAAAAGCTCGGGTGGCAGTAGTATCTCGGATAAATGGAGTAGTAGGCTTGCACGAACCGAGATAACGATCGTTGCGCGAGGCAAGCGCGCTCCTAGCCAAATCTGGGGCCAGCAGCAGCAACGTTTGAAAAATTATTCATGCGTTGGTTATGTATGTATAAAGCGTCACGTCGTTTTGACCCATTCTCTGCAGCGGTAGCAGCTACATCGGGCACAGGTCGCTCTCTTAAAGCGTCGCGAATAGTGCCAAGTGAACATCAGAAGCAGCAGCAGCAGTAGCGCAAACACAGATACAGAGTCGCACACCGACAACGACGACGACGACGACGACGACTTATCGATCGGCAAATGTATATAGGCGGTCACCAGCACACAGCACACAGCCACCTACTCTTTGGCTCGGCGCAAGCTGTTGGTCGAGCAGAGTACGTGTAGCAGCACAGAAGTCGAGCGCGCGCTCGGCTATGCTCTGGCTATAAAGCTCGTATAAGAGCGACGAGCGTGGCGCGCGCGGTTCAACGAGCTCCGAGTTCGTATATGCAAGTACAAAGCTCGTTCGTATGCTGTTGAATGTATAGGTGTGCGAGCGTATTTGTGTGTCAGTGAACAAGCTGCTCCATTTGCAGAAAAGGAAAACACACGAGCCAGATTCCCACGAGGATAGGCGGAACACTCGTATCTATACACACTCGCGCGCAAGCGCGCACCCACATACATACCCAAGAGTATAGCAAGATAGAGAGAGTTGTAAGTTGAACGTCGTCGTCGTCGTTGAACTGTCAGTCAGAAAACTAGGCGTTTCAAAAATAGAAAAGTCGCGCGCGCGCGCGCAAGTTCACGCAAGCGCAGAGCTTGCGAAAGCATCAGCGGCACATGATATCTCTCTGACCGATGCGTGCGGAGCGATACATAGCTCCGAGTTTGAGGTCATCGACAAAGAAGCTGCTGCCTGCCTGCTTGCCTGCGATGTCGCTTTTTTCTTCGAGCTTTTTTTTATATTATATTCGGAGAGCTTCGATCCCCGCGAGACGCAGCGCGCACATGCGTGTACTCATGCGTATACGTACGATGTCGGAGGGGGAATAGTCCCTCTATGTGAAAAAGTACACCAGCCAGAGCTTTTATCAACAGAACTGGAGAGAGAAAAAAAAGAAGAAGCGAGAGACGTACAGAGATAAACTAGCGATATATAGCAGCCTAGTCGGGTGGCGCACCGGCACACGACGGTCTCCAGCTCTCGCTCTTCTTCACTGGCTAACAACATGATATTATGGGCACGCATTAAAAGCTAATGGAAGCATTACAAAGCTCGATGAGCAGCAGTAGATCAGTCGCACACACACATTTACACACATTCGAGATATATAAGGTTTACCGAGTCGGAGCTTTGAGCACAGTGAGCATTTCCTCGATCAAGTCTCGTGCTAGCTCTCTTTTTTCGAATTTGCGATCTTGTAATAATACGACGTGACGCAATCGCATGCGCAGTCGATTACAAAGGACGTATAGTCGCGTGTTTAATAGCAGCAGCAACGAGTTGCATGGTCAGATATCAAACGTGTTTTGCGCATACCCATACATTATCGTACGCGCATTTAAACCAACACTTGCCATGCAGCAGCAGCAGCAGAGAGAGAATCAAAGGGAGAGAAAGAGAGTCAAAGTCAGTATACGCCATAAAGCCTCCTGACAACGATCGCGACAGAAAAAGAGAGAGAGAGAGAAAGTGAACGAGCGCGAGTATATATATATGCTGCTCGAAGAGAAGGGTTACTGCTTCGCACACGAGTCACGATATGCGGCTTGTATAGTTGGCTTGGCTTAGTCGAGGGATTCTGCAATATAGCAGCAGAGAGCGAGGCATATAAGTGGGTCTAGGCCCCCAAGGCCCGGCGATTAAAGCGAATCTCGAAACACACGGCCGCTTACGCAATCGTTGCCGCTGCTGCTCTTTCCCCCCTTCCTCGGCTCTTATATATATAACACAAAAACCTCCTGCTGCTGCCACTTCTCTCTCCGCAAAAAAAAGACTTCTCTCCGCGCGCGCGCGAGAGCTGAGCTGCTCTCTCGTGTGCGGTGCTCGACTTCTCGTCGTCGTCGCCGTTGCACAATCGCATACACATTCGCGGCCGCCGAGCGAGCCGACTATTATACGTGTACGTGCGTGTGCGTGTACGTATGCATGTATGTCTCTTCGTTTCTGCGTGCGTGCGTGCATTATTACGAGACGCGACCGAGCGAAAGTATATAATATAATCGGGAACGCGAGCTCGTACGCTTTTTTCGTGCGTAAGTTGCTTACCTTATAATATACTCTGTCAACTCGATCGGTATCGTATTACAGCTTCATCGCTGGCTAGGCCACAAAAATCGCCTAATATAGCGAGAATGTCGATCGTTTTAACGATCAATGTAGGCCTTTTTTCGACGCAGCTTTATGCGCGAGCTTTCCGTGGTCTCGAATTCTCGATATTTCGCAATCGCGAGCTCGGAACCTTATGAAATGTCGACTTTTCCTTCGTCATCCGTGTCTCTGTTGCGCGTATGCACTCCGCGAGGCACGTATTATCGTGCACGTCGGTAGTCGGCACGCATTGCTCTACTGCTGCTGATCTACTGCTGCTCATCGAACTTTGTAATGCTTCCATTAGCTTTTAATGCGTGCCCATAATATCATGTTGTTAGCCAGTGAAGAAGAGCGAGAGCTGGAGACCGTCGTGTACCGGTGCGCCACCCGACTAGGCTGCTATATATCGCTCATATGCAGCAGGCGGCGTGCTGCACGGCGGCTCCCACGTGAAGCAAAAAACGAAAAAGACAGTTTTGCAAAAGTCGTTCCTCCGCGAGTTGAAAAAGATAACCTGCTGTGCAAACGAGAGAAGAACGAACACAGAGCTCTCGACTGTGCGCGAGGCGCACACATACACACTTGTAACGTGGATCTGTCGAAACTATATACACGCAGAGTATCTCTCTGGGCGCGCGAGCGAGCGGCTGGTCGCACATTACGCAATAGCCTGGCCATTCTTCTTTTGGGCTATTTTCCCTGTGCATATCTCGCTCGCTCTTTTATTCTCTCTCTTGGACGCGGCCGCTCCTGTATATTATTATATGCATATGCGCGATAAAATAAAAGCATCCCGAGTGGATCGATCGGATCTGCGGCTGCAGCCTCGCGCGACGAAATTGGTGCGCATCGAAGCCTTATGTACAATACTAAAGTCGCGAGCACGTGTGTGTGTACGTGCTATATCGTGCATATATACAAGTACAACTGCACACACACATATACACACAGATATAAGCCACCACACGGCCGGCATAATTCATGCCGCGGCCTGAGTCTCGAGTCGCGCGATAATTTATCGATCAAGCGTGTGCACTGTACTGTCGTCTCGCGCTCTCCTGCGGCCTATAGACAGTCAGCCCGCGCCACGCACACCACTAGTGCACAGTGCACAGTGCACACTCGACACGCTGCTGTTTGCTGCTATCCCATTTATACGTATACCTGCGCGCCTAGCCTCTATATAGTGTATACCTACCTACGTAGCAACCTATATCTATTTAGTCACCCACAAACCTACCTACTTATCTATCTATATAACGTAAGCGCGAGTTGCTGCTACTGCCGATTCGTAAAATGTACATAGCACCGCTGCTAAGGATTGTTGTTGGTGGCGCGCGTTTATTTCTTTATTATTGTACAGGCGACTCTCGTTTTACGCGATGGATGCGTGCAACAAAAATGCCGCGTCAAATTGCCCAAAAATGATACGTTTAAATAATCAATTTTTTCAGAAATTTTTAGTGTTGCGCTCAAAGCCTGAATATTGACTAGAACACATTCATAATATATCTAGATTCAAAGAAACCAAAATTTCCAAGAAATTCAAAAATTTCAAAATTTGTATCGATAAGGTGAAAATAGACGAAGATAAAAACATTTGTAAATTGACAAAAATTTCGATAAAAATTTCTGTTGCGATAATTGTATGACGGAGTTATGTGAATGTAAATCGTTTTAATTGTTTCTTTTTTTTCTCGTCCTTTTTTTCATTCAAGTCTTCATGTTTCATTCATCTTCTCGATCTATCATTCTTTTGGTGCGATATAATTGTATTATCTTATCAATGCGAGATGCGATACGCACAATCGCTTTCTAATGAATGCTGCTCATGCTGCTTATGAATAATGTCAATTTATTGTCCACTAAAGCTTATGTACTGATGCCTATGTACTGACGCCAGTGAGCTCGATTAATGTATGTACGCGCACATATGTATTGACACACACACACACACACGGATCACGTGGATACTTTTACTTGTTATAACGTCAAAAACCGCTAAAGAATCGGTTTTTCAAATAGCTAAAAAAATCGAAAGTGTGTGTGTGTGTGTGTACATGCGCATGGGTAGCCGTTTTTTACTGAGCTGATGGCGGCTTTTTTTTTCGTCCTGTATACGCTGTTGATAATTTTGCGCGATTTAGTAAAAAAATTTTTCCGTTTCCATTTTTTCTGTAGAAACGCTGCGGCAAACAATCACATGGTATAATAATGATCCTGTATACGCTGTTGATAATTTTGCGCGATTTATTAAAAAAATTTTTCCGTTTCCATTTTTTCTGTAGAAACGCTGCGGCAAACAATGATGGTAAGAATAATGCAACGCGATTGCTCGTGACCAGTTTACTGCGTGCACACGGCTCAGCTGTCGATCGAGTTAGCTTACTCCTGCGTATACTACTGCACAGAAGAGCGTCAGCAGACACACTTATACGCACGTTTTCTCATGTATAATACTCGTTATCGTATACGCAAAAAAAGGAACGAACATGAATTCGTTGTTCTCATTGTTGTTCTCGTAATGAGACGCGATGAAAGAATATTGCACTGAACTTCTAGATACGACTATTAGAACCGATAATGAAACAGAGAGAAAAGAGTCTCGTGGATATACTCGGCCAGCAGCACTTACCTTTCATACTATAACAGCGTAGGCCGATTGCGTGTTGTTTCGAAGGGAAAATGTGTATGCAAGTTTAACAGCCGCTGCTATGCGAACGCGAGTTGCAGGCCGCGAAAAGGCATATACAAATAAATGAAAAATGAAAAAAAGTGGGCATCGCCGGCTCTGCCTCACGAGTGACAGCAGCAAATGGACGACGTTGCCGGCCAGATTGATTTGGAAAATATATTGCTCAATTCGTATTGTCGCCCGTCGCGCGGGTGCGGTCGGATGTGGCCTTTCCTGTCTCTGTGCAGTATTATACACAGACTCGCCGTCGACGTCGACACTGCTTGCTGCTGCTCGTTCAGCTTTTGCTTTATTTTATTTTTTTCTACGCATTTTTCACTCTCTCTCTCTCTCTCTGCGTTTATTCTAATGAGTGCGACCAAATTTTACAAATCGGCACGCGGATAGCTCAGGAGCAAACGCACATAATTTATGAATAATTCAAGCTTTATCGTTATTATAATTATATACTATGCATTGATCCCTCGCGAAGCTGATTTTAGCTTTTGGTAGCGGTACCTATTATGAACTCGTTTTTTTTTTCACATGCGTGCGTCTTAGACGTGCGTTAGATTATCAGCGAATGAATGGCACTACCTGGCCTTCTCGAGTAATAACATTAAAAATATACATACATCGCTGCAAGTACAAAGTGTGTATCGAGTACATATTTTTATAGTATATATTCGAGAGTGGCATATCGTGAATCGTGATTCGAATCGTGGTATACGATATTATTTTGCGAGATACTATTATGCTCTGCTACATAATGCTATATAATACGACTATACGAGAGACGCGACGAGCGGCTCGCTCGTGCAAATCGCTATATAGCAGCATATAATACGTTCTTCGGCTCGCAGCGGCGTTCGTCGCGCGTAAACACACAGTCGACGACGCGAGCCGCGTAGCCTTGACCGAGTTCGACGCGAACGACGATTTTCTATAGATAGATACTCGGCCAGAAGAGGAGCGCAGCGCGCGTATCTTTTTCTGACATATGTAAATATTCGCGCTCGCGCTCATATGATCATCGGACTCGAGCTCTGTATTATTATAATGTACTTGTGTGTCACACTGTGTGTGCTTTTAAAGCCGGACGTTTCGGGGCCCCGTGCGAGTATCCGAAGTACGTATACGCTATCGTATTTTATATTTCGTCATTGCGCAAAAAAAAAAAAGAAAAAAGAGAAAAATTAGAGCGCTTTTGTAGAGAGTGAAACGCTCCCTTTGATACAAAATAATATAATAAGTAGAAAATATATGTGTTTCAGGCGCGTGTTATACATTTTTTTCTCTCGTCTCGATGTCGTTGTTGTTCCTGCGCGGCCGAGCACGCTCGTTTCCTCCATTTTATACCTAAAAAACTCTAGCATTTATAATAGCGGTGCAGCAGCAGTTTAGTATAGTAGCAGCAGCAAGGCACGGCGGGCACATAATGCGCTCTCATTGGCGTGTGCAGTTTGTTTCTCTTTGGAAACTCACAAAATTTCATAATTGTAGTTCTATTACGCGAGCGTTGCTCAACTGCTGGAGCTCTTTATTCGGCGGCGCGGCGGGCTTTTCTCGCTCGATTTCAGCGCAGTAGCCGTCTCTTTACTACTATGCCTGAGCTCGTGTAGTACACCTCTTTATAACGTTTTACAATAATAATTATAACTGCACACACACAGCAACAACGAGCGCAGCAGTAGAGACTCTTTCGCGGAAAGCGCGTTACTTGTTTATAAGCTCGCGACTCGGCAGACGAGCGAACTCGCCTCTTGTGCTTGTATTATGTATGCGTGTCAGTGTGTCACTGATTCGACTCGGTATTATATATAGTACGGCATAACTTCTCTCTCTCTCTCTCTTTCTACATATCGTGCTCTGGTGGAGGGGTAATTCGTTGTGTGCGTGTGTCTATGTATGTGCGAATATATCTGCGCACGAAATCCACGCAGAAGATCAGGTATATGATCCCTCGTGGAGAGAGAGAGGCGAGAGGAAAGAAAAGATCATAAAGCCGATCGAGTCATGAATATATCGGTGCTTTTAGACAGCCGCGATATCAACGACTTTGTAATACATTCATGTTATATATATATAGCGGAGTTGTGTAACTTTTGCGCGCGCCGCCGAGTCAAGCCGAGGTAATAAGTTAATGAGAGCGAGAGTAGTGGCTATATTATACTTGTAAGCGACATAGCTCTCTGCTCTGTGTGTGTGTGTGTGTGTGTGTGTGTGTGTTTGTGTGTCGGGCCTATGCAGAGAGCTGCTGCTGCACACTGCGCCAATCTCGCCCGCGCGCGCGTGCCTATATACATTAGGAGCAGCGCCTAGAACTGCAGTGGGCTGCATCGAAAAATCGAGATCGGATGTCGATACATAAAGTATACAATAAATCTGGACCTCTCGGCGACCAGATATAAAACTGCTGCTGCTGCTGCGGGTCGAATAATGTTCGCGCGACTCGCGAGTATTGGACATATGCTCGTCATGCACGTTTAGCGTATTATAGTAAAAAATTCAAGCTCGCGCATATGAGTCCGCGGTCGACTCGCGAAACTTACTTATACTTACAAGCACGACCCCACGAGGTTGTATATATGGTTGTAAATGTAATGTTGCTACCGCTGACGCTTCGAGCGCAGTTGCCGCGTCTCGAACCGCATTATTACATACGTCGTATAGCCCGCGTTCTGACTGGCGCGCGAGCTTACACACATATACAAAGCACACAGACAAAAGCATGTGTGCACTTTAGGTAGTGTGTGTAAGCTCGGCCAGCCAGGCCAGGCCAGTAGTAGCGGCCGTACGAACGCGTGGTGTGTGCACATATATCGTACAATGCAATGCGCCGCATATGCAGTACTGCACATACATGTGTGTATACGCGAGAGAGACTTTATGTCTGCAGTTCTCTGCTCCGTGTGGGCCGCCGCCGACGACTAGCAGCAGTAGTAGTATTAGTATTAGTAGTAGTGTAAGTAGTAGTAGTACGTATATATATAGACGTGTCTGACTGCAGTCTGTGTGTGCGTGTGTATCGTTGCCCTCAATATTTTCCCCCTCCTCCTCCTCTGCTCGCTCTCTGTCAGAGTCACTCTCGCCTCGCCGCTTAGCTTGTGCTCTTGTCTTACATACACATATAACGCATGCACACAGCTGAATCGTTTATTCACGTGCATTGTGCAGCAGCGGCGGCGGCGGCGAACACGCCCTTTTTCTTCGCGCGCGCTGCATTATGTACGTACGTGTGTATAATGCACAGCAGTGCAGGAGCGGACGCACGCACATGTGTCTGTCTATATGTCTGTGTGTGTGGACTGCAAGAGCTCGATGCAGTATATAACGTCCAATATACTATATCGTGTGCGTGCACGCGTGACACGAACACACACAACGGAGCCTTAACGAGCAAGGGTAATTTCGTTAAAATCTATATCTATCTACCTCAACCGAGAGTATAGCAGCGTACGCACACTTTGTCTCTCGTTTCTCGGTCTATACGGCTCTCGGTTCGGCGTTTGGTATTACACACATGTACACAGCATGGCACCTATATATATATACCGACAGATATATATGTATGACAGAGGCGCGCACACATGTGCTGCTGCTGCTGCTGCTGCGAGGCGAGCTCTGTGCGAAATTAGGTCATCAATATATATTTTTTTTTTGTCTTCTACTCAGTTTTTCTGCGCCTGCTCGGAGCTGCTGCTCGCACGGCGACGACGACGACGACGGCCACCACCGAGCGTTATAAAGCTTAAACGGCTATAAGTATAACGAACCGAGAACGTGTACCGTACGTATACGCGTGTCGCAGAGAGCGAATATTGTCTATGCTGCTCGTATGCTCTTGCTGTTGCAAACTTACCGGATTTCGACTCCTCGCAAGCACGCACACACACGTTTATACCGCTCGAGCTTATCTCGTATCTCGAGACCACATGTATCCGCAGTGCCGAGGTCTGCTATATCCGAATTTCGGCAGTTTGAAATTTCCGATAAATTTTACATCGACTTGCGGTCAAAATATAACTGTAGTGCCGCGCGTTGTTTCATTATAATACACGCTGAGCTTTTCTTCCTGCGTGCTGCAGCTTTTTTCGACTATCTGCCTGTACCTATCTTCGGTCAAGTTGCCCTGTATTAATTTTTCTGACTACGCTCGAGTTGTCGCAGATTCTAAAAAATCGTCTTACATAGGTGTGTGGGCGAAAACGCTCCAAAAATTTCCTACATCTAATTCATCCAATCTGTGCGGCATGTGTGTGTGTGCCAATTTAATAGCTTCGGAGTCGGAAAGTATAAACTCCGCGGTAACGTGACTCCGCGTCTGTCTTTTCTAGCTCCGGTCCTTTGTTCTTTCTCTCTCTCTCTCTCTCTGCGTTCTGGTTTTGGTTTATATACGAAATCCATGTGTGTGCCGCATGCGTCGTGTGCTCTATATTTTATACGAGAAAATTTTCCGCTTCGTCTTGTGCACGACAAAAAGTCCAATAGCCGAGAATTTTGCTCGCTTTAAATTGCTATTGACCATGTGCCTTCTCGCGCCTACACGACTGCACAAAGGTGCAGCTTTGGCATCACAATTATATACTTACCAATAAACATCGAACTCGGAAGAGTATAGCAATTTCGCGCCATACACACAAAATTGTCACAATATTGTGTATCGTTATGCAAAAATTCGACAAATTCAGGCTCGTTCGTATTCGAGGTACACACATACGTGCGAGCGCGCAATTAATGCGAAGACAGTGGTGACGAAGGCGCGCGTTATTACGTGCGCGCGCGAAGCACGCCTCTCTGTACTGTATTATAATACTGCATCGAGTACCACACATACATACAAGCATGCATGCGAATGTCGCGCACGCATATCGACATATACTACATATTATATAGGCGGCTACATACACGTACGTCCACGCGAGCGAGCGCAAAAAAAACCAGTTGACGTAATCGAGCGCTGCGCGGGCCAACGTACAAAATTCTCGGCAGGTATATACATAAATGCCATAATATATCTGTGTATATATGTGTATAGCGCGCGTTGCGTAAGATAAAATTTCGGCAGACGGAGCAGCAGCAGCAGCGGTGTGTTTTCACTTTTTGGCCCACTACCTCGCCAGCACACACAATGACTCTCCGCACGTAGCAGCAGCATAGCGACACAGTGGCGATGGCAAAATCGAGTGTATATATGCGGCGTCGAAGGAGAAGGAGTCGGAGTCTCCGTCTCTCTCGAGCCGTGCGCTGTGCAGAGCTCGTTATGTTATATACGAATTCGTGAAATGCGAAATCTCGGCCGGGCGATCCCTTAATATTTTTATATGCTAAAACTTGCGACTCCCGCAGCAGCAGCAGCAGCAGCAGCAGCAGCAGCAGTGGCATAAGCGTATACGAAGTTTCCAGCTGGTGATCGGATTGACGAGGAACCACACACGTACGCCAAGAGAACTTTTGATGGCAGTAAAATTCGCTTCCGTATTTTCTGCCTTTAATACCTGCGTCACCGTTAATGCTCGCCACCGCCCGCGATGGCTAATGGCTTGAGCTTGTTCACCGATTTTACCTTTTTTTTTGCGCGCATAAGCTTGTCCCACTGAGATCAGATTCTATTCGCATTCGGGTATATCTGTATACCTATAGGTATACATTATTTAGAGAGAAAAAAACGGAGCGCAGTGTCAAAACTTTTGTATCCACGATCTGTGGTCCCGATTTCATCCGGTTTTCGATGCGTATTGGGAAATGAGATTGGTATACAGCACAGTATAGGTGTAGCAAATGATAATCTCATTTCCCAATGTATATTTTTTCGGCAACGTTCGTGTGTAAGATATCTTCGAGCTTCTTGTTCGTGCCATTTTTTCGCGTTCCTGCGTTATAATATTTTTTTGGTTAAAAAAAAAAAGTAAAAGAAAAAACAATGAAGGCATTATGTTTCTCGGTATCGAAACTGCGCAACTCGCCGCAAGACTTTTTTATCAGTCGACTTTCCATTATAACGCGCTCGCCTATATATGCTCTCTATGTGTATGTGTAAGTATACGTACGTGTATAGGGCAATTAGCACGTTGAGCGAGTGCTCGCGCGACATTCGGAGCTATAAGTATATTTCTCGTAAGTAAGTCTCTCTCTCTCTCTTCATTGACGCGATGTGTATTATAGCTTCTCGCAAAAAAAAGTAACGTAATAACGAACGAACGACGATACGTTCGAAATAATATACATAGTATAAGTAATCGCGCTATTCGGTACAATTACGACGAAAAGTTAAAAAAAAAAAGAAGATGGGAATTATGTGTGGCCCAGTGACTCGAGCAATGCGTGTATATAGCATATTTCGTTTATCGTGCAAATATCCTATTGCGATTTTTCGCTTAGATGAAGCGTTAATCGCCGACACCAATTGAATGGTACGTTGTATATACGCGGCGATAAAGTGTCATATATGAGATATACACACATTTCTTCGCTTGATACCGAGAGGCCGCCTAAATATTTGCCTTATCCGTGAATGTGTGTCGCATTTCGGAGCTCGCGCGCGCGCGGCCAAGCAATAGTCTCTTTCTCTCGCGAATACAGACATCATGCCGGTGTTCGTTCATATAGAATGTTCTTATACTTGCGCGTATTACATGCGTCAACTAAAAAAATCACACATTCCTCGCGGTCCATTTGTGCGGGGGCAGCAGAGCAGCTCTTCCGTATTCGAAAATCAGGCAAAAAGACCGCTGCTCCGAAGTAGCCGTGTAGAGTTGTAAATATAACGAAATACTCGTGGCGGTATAATACAGGGACTGCAGAAAAAAAAATCAGCTCTTTCGAGGCTCGACTCGAGGGGCAGCGAACGAACGAACCGCTGCCGCTGACTCTCGGTTCGCGTCACGGAGCTATGACGCCGGAAATCATAATAACGCTCGCTCCTCTCTTTCTATGTGCGAGCGCGTCGAATCCGTGTTTACTCCGTGCTTGCTGCTGCTGCCGCTGCTGCATGCTGCTGCTCCTACGTGTGTGGGTGGGTTTTGGCTGCGCGTGTGCATTTATGTGTGAGCGAGAGAACGAGCCTCGAGCGAGAACGCCGAATTTCACGCGAATATACAGCGTCGAGTTCTGTGTGTGCCTTAGCTCGGAGTAAAAGACCGAGAAAGAAACAGAGAGAGAGAGCGCCTCACAGGCGTGTGCGCGCGCGCTTTTTTTTTACTCCTTTTTTTCTTAGCTCCTTCTCTCTCGCTGCTGCCCCTTTTTTTGTTCGTTTTTTTATTTTTCGCTCTCGCGCACAGCTCTTTTTCGACTCCTATAATGTGTTTATACATACGACTCTCTTTTGAGTCTCTATACTCTCAACGACGAATGCCTAGGCTCTAGCTAGCTAGCCAGCCACGATCCTGTATAGCGAATGCCAAAATCGTCGAGCGAACGAGATTCAGTCGTCAGCTCTCGTGCGTTAACTCTGTTGCACGGAATATCGGGGCTTTACCACGCGCCAACTCCTATCTTCTTATTTTATACGTATACGCACGAAAAAAATAACGAAAGGTGTTTGTGTGTGTATACTAGACCGAAGATTGAGAGAATTCGCGCGGCAATTGGCGCCAACGGGCAAATTTAACTTTTCTGCGCCCTCGCACAACTCGACGACTATCTCTCTATGTTTTTATATTCAGCGGCCGTTTTCTACGATTCATGCATATAACACACGGGCCGATCATCATCATCTTTCCTCTCTTTCTCTACGGAGCCTAACATCCGCCTTAATGGAGGAGAGACGAGATTCTCCGCTGATTTCGTCATCCACGCGACGAAGCTGGCGGCGACTGCTGCTGCTCATATAATGCCGATGCAGGCGCAGCTCGAGGCGGCTATAGGCTGCTGCTTAATAACCGGCCTCGCAAAAAGTTAAAGGTGGCCGTGCGTGATGCACAGCGCACACCTACACCTACGCGCGAATTTCGCTGTCGGAGCAGCTACCGTGAGTCGTGTGTCTTGAGATCTGCGATTCCCGATTGAACTCGATTGGGCGCGTCTTTCCATGCATAAACAGCGAGAGAGAGAGACAGAGAGATCGATTAAAAGCAGCCCCGCAGGCCTTAATGAGTATGTGAGCTGTATCGATCGAAATTCGCCCGAGTTACGCGAATAATTATCACTTTCGATCGATGTAGACGCAACCATGCGGTAAACAAGAGCCCCTTAAATTAAGGACAAACCCTGTATACGCATCCTGCTGCTCGTGATTTCTACGGCGAAACTTGGAATTCCCAATTTGCACGAACCAGACTCTCGTTGAATCGAGCGCGCGGGGAAAGCGTCTGTGCAGCAGGTCGAAGAGGAAGTAAAAAAAGTTTGGACCGGCTGAAAAAAATATACGTCACGTAAAAATATACGGACGTGCTGTTATACACGTATATTACATTAAAGATGCATCGTCTTCGCTCTTGGGGATCATCTCAACTCGATCGTAAATGTAAAATTTTGGAGCAGCTCAGCTCTTGGTCTGTGTGTATGTGTGTGAGTGTAATCGATATCTAGCACTTGCTCAAGCTGTTAAAGCGCCTGTCGAATTACGTCAATTTGGGTGCATTCGGACTAGGCCGACGAGGCCAAAGTTTCTTGCCTCTGCTGCTACTACCACCACTGTATAGTGCTGCTACACTGCTGCAACACATGCGCCCGAGCCGTATATGTATGTACGTGTGTGTGTCGGCGTAATCTGTGTCGTTGACCCACTTGCTGCTCTCTCTCTCTCGCTTAGCTCTCGTGAATCGCGAAAAACGAGGTGGCCGCATTGGAGAAAAGCTCACAGAGCGAGCTGGGCTGGCTGCCGTGGTGGAAGCGCCGCGCAACCCCCCGGCAGCAGCAGCAATTGCCACGCTGTACTTCTATAGCTATATGTATTATATACCTGTATATATTACACGAGCAGCTGCTCTGTGCTTAAACGAGAGTCAGAAGCACAAAGCTCATCGATGCAGCAAGCTCAGAAGCAGCAAGCTCGAAATAATTGCGTCTCGGCTACACGCAGTTTGATCGATCGCGACGCGCTGTCGTTTCGAGCCCCCCGGGGGCGACCACGTATACATAATTTTTCGACTCACGATTTTCTCTATTTATCGCCTGCGCCGAATCGCACGGCGAAGAAGACGAGTGGACTATTTTCATGGCCGCACCTGTGCGCCTATGCTGCGACCTCTCTCTCTCTCTCTCTCTAGCTATACGAGAGCTTGCGTAACCCCCCGACCACGACGACGATGCAGCATTGCAATCCATTGAACAGTGGGGCATTTGTCAGGCACACACAAGTGCAGCACGAAATCGACGACGAAAGTGTGCTATATTTTGCTGGGTGGGTATATACTACGGGGGCAGCAACGATGCAACAGGTTTTGTTCGAGAGCCGACAGTCGGCGCTCGCGCATCCATGCTACACATATACACCACAACGCACACGTATAAATATACTCTCGCTTTTCACGCGCGAGGTCCTTTTTGCACGAGGCAGCCGCGTTACACGCATACATATAACTCGAGCGCAGCACGGCCGTCGTATTATGCGGTGTGCGTATATATATAGCACAAGCGAAAGAGGGAGAAAGAGAGCCCGAGAGAGAGAGAGAGCGAGAGAGAGAGAGGAAGAGCAGAGAGTCAAGTTTACTTATTGCCAACTTGAATCGTGACGCAATATATAGAGAGAGAGAGAGGAGAGAGAGGAGAGAGACCTTTCTCCTGGTTGTGTGCTGCACACTACTACTCTACTCCTCTCTCCTCGACCTGCTTCTCTCCTCCTTTCCTCCTTTGGCATAATATATAAGCGCATCGTCGTCGTCGTAGCCGGCGGCGCAGCGCACCACGGCAATTGCCGCATATAGATATATTTCGCACTCGCTCTCGCCCTCGCATGCGGCGTCGTTCGCGGTGTAACTCTGTGGCGTATATAAACACGAGCCTTTCCCTTTCTTTTCCGCGCGCGCGCGCACATGTGTCTGTGTGTGTTTATAATACTTTCGATCTTGTTCCGTCTCCATGACACCATACTTATGTAGCATCCATATTATGCATGATAAGCCTGTACCCATACTATAGAATCGCGACGCAGCACGTGACTTTAACGTCGAATGGTGTTTTTAACGAGAACGCGTGCACCGGGACACGTACACACATGATGTGGTGTGCTACACATGAACGGATAGTACGAGGACGCGCACGTGTTCGAGGGCCACAGCCCATTGATTAGGAATGTAACAATCGCGTGAATTAGAGAGATGTCGCGTGGCTGCATGTTTGTGTGCGTACATTACGTAAGTCTGAAAATTTTCCGTGTACATTATTGACTAATTATTACACTACCGATACACCGAGTGTGTGTTTCTGAACTTTTTTCAAGGCATTCGGAACTTAGCAAGCGTCAAAACTGGCTTAGAAAATTGCTCTTATACAATTATTTTCACTTTGCCACTCGCCATCTGGCGGTGGAGACTGGCTTTAATCACATCATTGAATTTTCGTACATTTTTTGATTAGTATTTAAAACTTGATTTTAAATCAAAATAATCAAATTGAGTATAGAATTGAATATTATGTGTGAATTTTGCATTGAAAATAATGTTTAAGATTGCCATTTTTGTATCGGTTACATTAGTTTTAACTCCTGATTTTATAATATATCTGCTTTGAATTTGAGGTTTTTTATAAGCGTACTGAAATAATTGTGTTTCTTATTCGCCCCATTATCGCACTTGGGTCAAAGAATATTCTTCAACATCAACAATGAAATAAATGCCATTGGCAGATCGAAATACAATCGTAAATTAGAAAAATCTACAATACGTTCGTATACCGATGGGATAAATTGTGACGCGTACGCGTCGAGAGGAAAATCACGCGTTCCAGAAAGTTTATAAAAAATACGCTACTCGTGGTCCCATGCTTGAAAAATCTTTGACCAGCGGGGCAGGTGTACACAGAAGTATTTTAAACGATAACGAGCCCCGTCACTCCGCGTTCAGCGGAAGTGCAGCAGGTATTGCGCGGGCACATACACACACACACACACACAGACCGAAGCAGAGTAGTTAACGCGCAAAAGTTAGTAGCAGACACGCAGCCGCCGCCGATATATATCTCGTAGGATGCAATAATTAAATGAAAAACGCGTGTACGCGCGTTAAGTAGATCCAGCCGATCGATTAAAGCATATATTCGTTGGGTATAGCGAGTACGTAGGTATATAGCGTGCCGCGATCTCGCGATTGAGAAAACACCGTCGTGGGGGAAAAATCAAGGCGCGCTTTTAACGAGCGAAATTATGACTCGCGCGCGAGCGAGAGACTTTGGAGAGCGCGAAATAAAGTACACCCAGCACACAAATATATATTATATGCCACGACTCTTATTGTCTATTACGATTATTAGCATACACGTGTATATACGTGGTGCGCGCACGGAGATATCTAGTCAGAGAGAGAGAAAAATAAGCCTCGCGCACGTGCAACAGTTAGCAGCCTGGGCCCTCGAACTATGCACGCCCGATTCTATATACCTACTAATATAAATCGCATTATCCAAGCGTATTACATCGAGCATATCTGTACGTTATTATTTCTACACATAATATCACGCACACGAATGTTATGGTACGCGTGTTGTGTTGTGTGTACACCTACGAATATGCGCGTGTCTCGATTATGGTCGAAGATTCTTGATCGGCAATTTTCTATCTATATCTATATACGCGGCTCTCGCAGCATGTCGAGAGCAGCGGCAGCAGCGCCGCGTGCAGATCGATAGCAGCTGCTGCTGCTGCTGCTGCTTAATGTGTCCTATACATACACACACACACACATAGACAAAGCGACCGAGCTGCTGCTTGCTGGCCGTTTTACGGCTTCCATACACCTTCGGAGTACAGTAGTATAGTACGTAAGAATCGATACCTTTCAAATATGTATGATATGTGCCTTGCCGCGACTATTCGCCGTAGTCGAGCGCACGAATACATATATTCGCAGGAGTAGTAACGTATATCGACGCGCGAGCAAAAAATTTTCCGCCAACTCTGTGTATACGTGTGTGCGCAGCTAGTTGTTGATTTCGAGATTCGATGCAGGTAAAATCTCCCGATCGAGACGCACCTTGAAAAATAAACGGAGCAAGATCTCGATATCATCCTGTATTCTCGACGAGCTCGACGAAATTTTTATAGTCGCGCGCACGCATATATCGAGCTTTTACCGTTATCTGCAGATTTAGAGAGAGAGAGAGACGGGTTTTATGGCTGAGTTTTTGCCAGTTGTCGGTGTGGGCCTCTTCTCTCTTGCGTCTGCCGTGTGTGCGTCACTCCGAATTGTGTGCACGTAACTCGCACACACACACGTGCGGACGCATCTCTCATACATACGCATAGCTCCGCGAACTCTTGAGTTTAGCTCAAACTTATATATTTTGTACATATGTCTGGCAAGCTATATAAAGTCGAAGGAGCCGCAGAGTCGAGAGTCAAAAGTCGAGTAGGGCGCCGCATTGGACAAAGTCGCGCGCTCGCAGTTTTGCAGATTCCTTTCACTTTCGGGCAAGCTCAACCACAAACTCGGCGCGCACACACACACTACACACTCGGAATTATATACACGACGACTACGTGTTTCGTGTCTCTGATGTAGTAGTAGTTGTAGATTTCGCAGTCGAATATATATATGCGCCGTGTTGCACGTGTGTCGGTGTAAGCGCACACACACGTATATATACCGCGTGTCCTCTTTAAGCGAACACGTGCAATTCGGCTTGGAATAATAACTATCGACTCGAGTGCGGAGTATATGCCGGCTTTTATTATTTTTCATATATACATTATACGTTCGCACACAATGTACGATTCATATTTTTCGTTGGAGCTTTTTAGTCATCGACGACTCGATGCGGCGGCGGCGACGTGCGTGCGTATATACACATACAGTCGCAAAGATTTTTTTATTCTTCTTCTTATACTTCAACCTCTTCGCACAATTCGCACGTATAATACAACGCAAGCCTTTAAAAAAATTCTCGCATGCTCGAGTCATGCTATTTCTTGTAAAAGGTGTTGTAGCAGCAGCAGCAGCCTGCGCAAAACGCGCCAAGCCCGAAAAACTCGATTGCGCGCCGTTGCCGCGTTATATACAGCCGCCACCGCCTGCCTGCCTGCTTATACTTGGCCCGCATTAGTCGCTCTCTTTGTTTACTGCCATCCATTCGCAAACTGATAAATGTATACGTAACGCAAACAGCGAATGTACATCATAAAGTATATGCTCTATAACGTGTGTGTGTGTATATATCTCGCGCGCAAAAAAAACTCTTGTGAGCTCCGAAGTCGAAAAAAATTCAACTCCAATGGTTATATAGCAGTGGTGGTGTAGTACATGAATGCATAATCCGCTTATTGAATTCATTCAGCTCGCGATGGATTTATCCCGCTCCCACGAGAGCTTTCGATTTTTTTTCGCTTCAATTTTATTTTTTTTTCAACGAGACACCGTCTGTATGCGTGTGAGTGTGTGTGCGTGGATATATTAATACTTGCTACTACTGCGCGTATAACGAGCGCGACACAAACTGAAACGAGCTTCAGTTGCTTAATCAAGGACTACTTTGTGCCTTTTGCCAGTGCGCGCGTAAATTGCCTACGTAGATTGACTCGTGCTCCGAGACCATACACGCCTTTTCTTGCGCATTTCTCTTTTTCTTTTTAGTTTTTTTTTTACCGAGGCTTGAATTTTCGCTGGTAGATAAGTATTAATCGTACGCGATGCCCCCGATAGCGCATTATGAAAATAATGTAACTTTTGTCTAAGCTCGTCAGAAGATTAATGCAACTTTATTATAATTCGGGCGTGAGAGCATTTTGAGCGTACTTATACGAACAAATTATATTGAACTTTCATCGCGATATTAGACGAATTATACCGTTGAAAAATTCTAAATTTATTATTGTCCATTGAATAAAAATTCAAACATAAAAATTAAAAAAACCGATCCCGAATTTCATTTAAGGTACGCTTTCATAAAATATTCGTTGGGAATTAATGTATCAATACTGCTTTATTCTTTTTACATAAACTGCAAAAAAAGCATGAAAATGCAAAAACAGCTCAAACTTGATTATTTTGATAGAAAATTAACGTTTTAATACTGGATTATTCGTTTGCTTTAATTGCTCAAAGAACGTATAATAATTCGATCGTAATTGAAGTCAGTTTCTACCGCTAGATGGCGAAAACCTTTAGCTAAAATCGTCAAATCTGCAAGTGGTAAAGTGAAAAAAATTGTATAAGTAAGGCAATTTTGATACAAAAGCCATTATTATTACTAATAAAAATAATTTATTAGCATTATATCTAGCAAATATATCCGATTAAAAAGGATTATTCTTAATATAAAATCAAAAATTTAGCTCGCTATGTATATCCCAAAATGTGTGTAATATGAGTGATTAAATAAAGTTTGAGCTTAGTAAAATGAAATGAATTACATTACTATCATAAATTTCGTAAAAATTTCGGCACTTCTTGTGCAAAAGCATGTACAAAAACGAAGCGACGAAAAACAAAGGTATCGGATACGGATAGATTTTCGTCCGGATGATGAAAAAGGAGCACACCGATTGCTGCGGTATCATGGGTTCTAGTTTTACTAGTTCACCTTTGACCTTGTCGGAGGCAATGATCTCGGATCAAGGATGCATACTAATGTGCCCTTCAAAGTTTTTGCTTCTACACAATACTGTTAGCGTCACAGATTCTCGTCTGTTTCTTTCTCTTTCTCTTTCCTCTATTATTGCAAAAAGCGAGGATAGAAATATTTTTAAAAAAAATATTTTGCAATGACCAATGGCTAATTTCGTAATTTTTCTTGTTGCAGCCGTGCGAGCCGACAGGATGCGAGGAGGTAGAAACAAATTCGGACCCATGTACAAGCGCGACAGGGCGCGGAAGCTGCAGATGATGCGCCAGCGCCAGCTCGCCATACAGACGCTGTCGCGCGGCACGGCGCTCGGCGACGCGGTCAGCTACCCGAACACGGTGGCGCCCCTGTTCCACATCAAGCAGGAGATCCAGATACCGCAGGTGTCGTCGCTCACGTCGTCGCCGGACTCGTCGCCGTCGCCCGCCGCGGTGGCGGCGGGCCTCGTGGGCGGCAACGGCAACAATCCCGCGGGCAGCGGCGGCGTCTCGGGGGTCGGTATCGCTCATCATCGTCATACTACCACTACTACCACCCGGAGTCCTCCCACTATAAGCACGGCGGCTCGTGCTCCGCGCGGCCAGCCCGCGACGACCACCACCCCCACCATCAATCCGCATTATTACCGTAGCGACGATAGTAGCAGTAGCTCAGGAAAGCCTTTGTTGACGTTACAGAGCGGCCAGCACGGCCTGATTGCGCCGTCGACGCAGGCCATGTCGTCGGCCGGCTCGGCGGGCGGCGGCATGCACCACCTCAACGGGGCCGGCTCCGCGGCGGGCCTCGACAAGCACTGGGCCGCCAACTCCACGACGTCCTCGTCGCCCAAGGGCTTCGCCACGGGGGCCGGCAACAACGGGGCCTTTAGCGGCGCCGATCAGCAGCAGCAACAGCAGCAGCACGGGGGTACCGGATCCCAACAGCAACAGCAGCAGTCCCAGTCCCAGCAGCAGACGCACGGCGGCATGCACCCGTCGGTGGCGCAGCATCACCAGGGCGCCGGCGTCCAGACGGTGAGCGCGGGCGGCCATCAGCAGGCCGGCACGACCAAATCTAGTCCGCTGATACGCGACTTCGTGCAGACGGTCGACGACAACGAGTGGCAGACGGCCCTGTTCTCGCTGCTGCAGAGCCAGACCTACAATCAGTGCGAGGTCGACCTGTTCGAGCTCATGTGCAAGGTACTGGACCAGAACCTCTTCTCGCAGGTCGACTGGGCTCGCAATTCCTGTTTTTTCAAAGATCTCAAGGTCAGTATACTCAACAATTGACTTCGTACAGCAGATAGTGTGGCGCAAGCTCTCGCGAGAGCTTTTAATTTTATATAATCCGTGATCGATGCCGCGGGCCGCGTCGCTACCGACGACGACGACGAGATTCCGACTTTTGAGAAAACTTATAAATAGACACACACATATGAACGCGAGAAATTGAGGTTGCCCCGTTCTAATGCAAACTGTCGGACACACGCGGCTGAGTGCCCGCGAGTGTGTGCGTGCGTGCCTATGTAGAAACGCGATGGATAAAGCGAACGGATCATCGACTCGATCGACGTCATCGATTAGCACACACACTGCTATGTACGCGCAATTTTAAAGCTTCTCTCTTGCTCTCTTTCTCTGCGCTCGCGTGGAAAATTCGTCAAAGACTAGTCGCGCGCGCGATTCGGTGCGTATATATCGAAACGAGATCATTTATTCTTGACCGATGAGCTTTATGTGCGGCCCCGCGGTATATATGGCCGATTTACGATCGGCAGAACTATTAGACACGCGCAAAGCGTGGGTAGTACAGTACTTCGTTTGTGCGTATATATCCAAGCGACGCACAATTGGCCCACTGTGCTGCATGTATGCGAGGAGCAAAAGAGAGAGAGACAAGCAGGCACATAAAAGTGCGTTTCGGCTCCATAGATCGTTTAAAAAATATAAACACGCGTATATGAAAAATCGGTAAAAGCAGAGGAGCCCTACGCGGTAGCGCTAGTGCAGCAGTATACGAGCTCGATCGCATCGCGATCGCATCGGCAAACTTTATTTACACACGCTCTCTTTCGCGGCGGGCAAAACTAGGTCAAGACTTTGTCGACGTCTTCTGATTACTTACTTATGCAGAACGCGCGAGCTGTGCGCCGCCGCTTATATACGTTCATAATATAATACGTGTACGTTATATGCATTTGAGTGTGTGTATGTGTGTGTGCGCGCGAGCGCGCGAGTAATGTATGTTAATGCATTCGCGAGTGCAGTAAAAGAATTTCACATTGCAAAACTGCGCGCGCGATCGATTACGGATCGCGAGCAATGGCGCAGCGCAGTGCACAAGATATTAAGCGCGGCGGCGGTGGCGGTGCAGCTATATAATGTGAGCAATCGAAAGGGTGTGTAGTCGCAACGCGCGTACATGCGCACGACGCAGGCAAGAGATTATTATTATATACGCGAGAGAGGATCAGCTACTGCCTGTCTGACTGCCTACACACGCCGCATTATTATGCACCGATTCGGCGCCGATCGAAATCGGTAATCGTTGTAAGCTTTGACCCGCGCGCACCACAGAATCTCCAAAGTATCGAGTAGCGTGTGTGCGGGGAAAATAATGCATGTGCCGTGGCAAATGGAATAATTTGCACACGCGGAGCCGCCGTCGCCGTCGCCGCGTCGATGAATAAATAACGGGGGCTATAAATACTATAGAGGCTTGTATAATAAGCTGCGCGCGGCAGGTCCGAGAGAGGCTAGAGGCTAGAGCTAGGCTACTATACGAGAACTAAATTACATCAATGAATTGATGAACGCTCGTTCTCGCGCGCGCGACTAACCAACTGCATGCGAGCGTGCACGCGTTGTATATATAGGAGAGCTGCATATAAGCTAATTCGATAAATTGACATTCTTGAAATTCGTGTTGGGTTTTCTATCTCGATGCCGCAAGCGCCGCGCGACAGTAGTATACATACACAGAGGTGTACGCTAAGCTGCTGCGCTTTGCTGTGCAGCGGCGACTTGCGAGCCTCTGCGAGCAGCAGCAACTGTTTGTGTGTGTGTGCCTGTCTCTGTGTATGTATGTATTATATGTATTATATGCATGCTGCAGTGCACATGCGAGCTGCCTCATATATAGTGTGTCTGTGTGTGTGCGAGCGCGCGGCCACGGCGCAGCAGCAACGCAAAAGAGTGTGTCATTATACAGCGCTGACCCCATTAACGTTTAGCAACTCTATCCATATATACCTAAAGCTGCTGCTGCTGCTGCTGCTTCGCGCAAGAGTCGGAGCTCGCTAGCTCTAGCTAGCTAGCGCGCGCGCCGTTCGCAAGTCGTACACTACGTGTATATGGTACACAGTATATAGAAGCATGACTGCCAGAGGCAGCCGCAGGCCAGCATCCAATTGCGATATAGAGCTGCTGCAGTTCTAAACGCGTAAAATGATTTTTTTTTTTTTTTTTCGTACCGATTTTCATACGAATCGCGTACTGCGATAGAGATCCGTATAACGCACGCACTTGTAATCCTCCGCGTTCGTAAATATGCGCGCGCGCGCGCGAGCGGGAGATTCAAACGAGGGAATCGTCGTCGCTACCTCGTAAGTGTAGGTAGACGCGAGCGTTGGTTGAAAAAAATCGAAAGTCCTTGTGTCGAACGCAGCAAGTCGGTAGCAGCAGCAGAAGTAGCAACGAGTACAATATAATTCCGGCTCGCCGGTATACAACAAACCGCGCGCGCGCGCTCAATATCGCATGTTTGTGTGTGCCTGCGTGTGTGTGCAGCGCGTCGAGAGCGAGAGTAAGTGCATTAGTGCACTCCGCGTGTATATATTGTATATGTAAGGCAACAGCTATAGTGCGCAGCAGAAAGTTGCAGCGGAGTAATTCTCTCTCTCTCTCTCCTTCGGCTCTCTGTGTCAGTGTGCTAATACTTGGCTGTTTGCAGCATGAGGCGCGTTACTATATATATATGTATATTGTAAGCAGCAACATTGCTCTCCTCTCTCAGTATGTGTGTGTATGTGTGGCGGTTGCGGTTGTGTGCCACTACCACTACTTTGTATGCATGCACGTATGTAAGAGGGGATTCGCAAGCGAGAGTGAGCGAGCGAGTGAGTGAGTCTGACTCCGCTGCTGCTGCTGCTCGAGCTCTCCTCGTCGGTGAGGTAACACCGCGCGTTTTCTCTGCTGCTGCTGCCGTGGAGCGCCAGTGGAGCATTGCACAATCGCCCGCTCTCTCTCTCTCTCTCTCTCGCTCGCGCGCGAATGATTTCAAGCATCGCCTCGTATCTGGGTCATAAAGAGATACATTTCTAGGTTACGGCTGTTACCCTGAAGCACACAGCAGCAGCAGTGACGACGACTACTATATAACTACTGCTACTACTACTACTACTACCACTAGCTGCTCCGAAATATGCGCGATCTATATAGCTGCTACTGTGATGCTATGTATTACGCTGTGTACTAAGCTCAAGCTCGTCTTGAAAATGCGCGTACCTAGAGAGAGAAGAGAGACTATAGGCCCCTTACCTATATCGTAACCTATATAATGCACTCGGCTGCAGTTTATTATTATAATAATAAGGCGCACCAACCTATCGTCTACCTGTGTGCATACACCTACACGTCGAGCTCGAATATTCATACGAGTAATGTATGTACATACGAGAAAAGCCATCTTCTTCTCTCGCCAATTTTCGCGCGCACTTATCCTTATGCGCGCGCGCGCCTTAAACCTACTACTATATGATGTCCTATATCTATCGCTCGCGGGTCTATCCGCACGTACGATCGGCGCGACGACTGTACATAGGCTACGTTTTAACTAACGATCGACTGCCAGGTACCTACTACCTACAACTCCTACGCGACGTGCAAAAACGGAGCGAATCGTTATATTTTTGTGTGTTGAAGCCCGGTAACTCGACTGCTGCTTGTTACACACGTATTTTCTCTGCTACATTCAGGCACGAGCATTGCGTTGCGTTTTTTTTTCTACTTCAGCCTTTTTTTCTTTTTTTTTTCACGCAGCTCGATTCCTTTAAAGACTCTCTTCTATAGCCTCGCGGTACTTGACACGTACAATCTGATGCTTATTGCACATTTCACGCGTCGTGCACATTTCTGCGTTGTATGTATGTACGTACGCGACATTTAAATGTTATTTCAACGTTGTCGCTCGCTCGCGCGCACGTTTGTAAGTATTACGGCGGTTTTGTAACGAATTAATGCTACCTGGCGCTCGGTGTGATGTATGTTAGGCCTGCTTCTCGGCGCGAGTGTTTTTAAGAAATTAACGCGCCTGTGTGCGCGGGTTTCGTAATAAAGCGGTGTGGCAGCATTTCGTGAGACCAAAGACGTCGTTGGTCGCTCGTCGTCGTTTATCCGTGCATCTGCGTGTATGCAGCGCGATTTATATAGGAATACATATAAATAAAATAATAATTATCATATTAACGATTCTCAATTTTGCTGCGTAGGTCGACGATCAAATGAAGCTGCTGCAGCACTCGTGGTCGGACATGCTCGTGCTGGATCACCTGCACCAGAGGATGCACAACAGCTTGCCCGACGAAATAACGCTTACCAATGGTCAAAAGTTCGACCTACTGTGTCTCGGCCTACTGGGGGTGCCGTCGCTGGCGGATCTCTTCCACGGTCTATCCTCGACGTTGCAAGAGCTCAAGTTCGACTTTCACGATTACATATGCATGAAATTCCTCATGCTTCTCAACCACGGTAGGTTTTTTTCATTACTTCACAACTCCCGCGGCCTAGTTTTGAGATGTAAGCTACAACGAATGGTTTTTTTGCAGATGTTCGTGGATTAGCCAACAGAAAGCACGTTCAGGAAGGACACGAGCAGGTTCAACGAGCGCTCCTGGATTACACGATGACAGCCTACCCGACTGTACCTGTAAGCGTATACTACCCAACTTAGGCAATCTGCGCGTGTACTAATCCGACTAAATGTCTTTTTTCCATTTCAGGACAAATTCAACAAACTGATGTCAGTATTACCGGAGATTCACGTGGTCGCGGCGAGGGGCGAGGAGCATCTCTATCAAAAGCACTGCAACGGTGGCGCGCCCACGCAAACCTTACTCATGGAAATGCTGCACGCCAAACGAAAATGAAGAAAAACGAAGCAGAGACATCGAGAACTCGAACGTCAGATTATCGTGATTATAAGTTGTCGTATCGCCGACGCCGTGTTCTGGCACGGGGCGAACCATTGCAGCTGTGATTTTGTTGCGCCCATGGACCGTCGCATCGTCCAAGCAGCTAATCCTGTTACGGTACGCGCAAGGGATTGACATCCGTTGCGTCAATGATGAAAAAAGCAAACGTTTCGTGACTACGTTGTGTGGTCACGAGGCGAAGGGTTGACCGCCCGCTGCTACCGTACAGTGATGATGATCTCGTTGAAGCGCTGCACCGCCGCGCGTCGTATTGGCATATAATAGAAAGCCGATCGTGCTTCGGTTCGGGCCAACGGATGGGCAGAAGATTGTTTTGTGAAGATTGTAGGGATTTTGGCGCCTTACTTCTTGGGTTATTTGCTCTGCTCTATGATCGAGAAAGAGACGAAATAATCAAGACGTCGGGACTGTACAAATTTGTGGTCGAAAAGGAAAGGAAAAGTTACGATTTTCGATAATCAAATTATGAACGTTATTGAAAGTTCAGAGTTATTTGAAAAGTTCTAATGAAAGCGGTTATATACGTAACTTACGTATACATATATTAATTAAACTATATATTGTACATTTATCACATTTAATGTAATGATTATGAAAAAGAAAGCATAGCGTCTATATATAAATATATATATTTTCTATAATTGATGTTGAACTTTTAAATCCGCGGGCATGAGCAAACAAAAGTTTCAATTGTGTTTAATGCTACTAAGTCTGCGTGGCTTCATAAGTCTTACGATTCTAGTTTTAAGTGAAAAGCAAAAATGTTTAATTATAATTAAAAATGTGCCAGAGTTGAACTCGACACTGGTGAAAGCAGAACTTACAAGTTCTTAGTGTTGGAAGAAAAAAGTGGCATGCCTTGAAAACAGTACAAAGGGTGGTTATTATAGACAATTATTGGTCAAAGGGCTGGCAACTTTTGTCTAAAATAAGTGAAGCTATTTTTCTAATACTTAGGAAATGCAAAAATGTATCTTTAAGCGTACACCACTGAAGCCTTGCTCTCACTTATTGCGTGTTCAGAGTTGCACATAAACTTGCACACGTTTGAAAAAAAAATTAGGACACATGCAAATAAACCACGACAAATCGTGCTTTTACCAGGGATTAAATGGGCATACTTTGTGAGCAACAGATTTAAACAAAGGAAAATAATGTGATATATGTATAAACAACACATATTTATTAATAATTTTAATTGCTGAGTTCTATACCCCGTGTATTGGTATTAAAAACAGTACATAAATGCAAATTATGTTATTGCAAAAAACTTGCCGCTAGTGGCCACGTGGGCATCATTTCAAGTTCATTTTATAAACCATTCTTCCTACACGTAAAACGATTATAAAATAACGATTTTAGAAATCTGCATTTTTAACACGCTTGCACTCAGCAGGGCTACATTATTAATGGCAAAAAAATGTAAATACTAGTTAACACATTCCAATTTACGTTGTATAGTTAATAATGTCTCATATTAAATGTATAATTCAAAACTATTTTTTGTATAGTTTTACTTGAAATATGTCATAAATATACTGATATTATTCAAACACTAAATTGAACAATTTAATTAGCTACTTAATTTGCGTCTCAATCTATCTCCTGACATTTGTGTATTATTCATTTTTGCTCTTTGTTTTTAATATCCGTTCCATTAAATTTGTTCAAACTTAGGTGACGGTAAAACAGTGCATGGAGTATTTTACAAATTATATGATAATTATTGTACATTGTAACTTGAATACAGATTCTATTCATGTAAAATAGAAAAACGAATCATTGGAGCAAGGTTTATGTGGTCCTATATATTGTCTAGCGTTACGAGTAATTATTAATGATTATAAAATACGTCTATATATTAATTATAAATATATGTATAAGATCGATATTGTCTTATAATTGTTAATTCTAAATGAAAAATATTTAATGTACGTTAATCATAGTTATTATTACATCGATCATAATTATTTTTCACTTATAGTAAATATTATTGTTTAGGTATTAGTCAGAAATTTTCAGTGCTGTGAAGGGCGTCTTTTTGTGACGCACCTGTGGTACCTAAGCCATCGGTTTTATTACTGACAAACGGTGAATTTTGAGGGTTAATCGTTACAAAAACTGCTGGAGATTCAAGGAAAACTTTGTATGAAATGATAAATTGCGCCAATCCTCTCAGACTGGATACTGAATCAAAATAAGAGTAAATCTATTTGCATGAAACTACTTATTTCGTGCTTTATTCTGAGCGTTATATGCTCGGTTTAACTGTCAAAAAAACTAACTGTTGTATCCAAAAGGATAATTAATTATTGAATTTTATTCAAAATTGTATGGGTTTTGAAACCTGAAAACCAAATCTTGTCTGAAAGGATTGAACCAGTCGCTGGTTATAAAGGAAGCTCACACTTATAAGTTAATTCATATTTGTACAGATAGTAAGGATTTTGAATGCGCTAATGTACCAATTTATTTCAATTTATAAAGTCAAAGTACCTGAAAATGTAATGTAAATGTATAAAAGAAAAAAACACTATTTTATTATATCCACTTTACCAGCACATTTTACAATGTTGTATTTAATGAACTACTAGTGTATGTCTGGAAGAAGTTGTAAGAAAAAAAGATAGATAACGCATAGATTGAAGTATTTATGAACGAATATTATTACTTAAAAGCGTGTGCTTCCTTACGTAATTTATGATAAAATTGCGATTTAACAAATGATCGAAAAAATAGTTTCAAAAGTTTTACAGATACGATTTACAATGCATAAGTTGCTTGTAATTTGAAATTTAGTAGTTGCTC
This sequence comes from Trichogramma evanescens, assembly GCA_902732785.1. NCBI lineage: Eukaryota > Metazoa > Arthropoda > Insecta > Hymenoptera > Trichogrammatidae > Trichogramma > Trichogramma evanescens. The sequence continues at coordinate 28,481 of CACVKI010145381.1, read as the reverse complement.
AATCGATCACTTTTATTTAAATAATCACGTTACATATCGGAATTGGCCTGGTTACCAAAGTTTGCATCATTTAAATTGTAACACGACACAAACGAGATAGCCTTTCCGTTAACGTATTAAATTTATTTTTTGTATTTTTACATTTTTAGGTACAGCATATCAGTAAATGAAAAAAATTAAGCCCAACCGAACGGCTTTTTATCTTGGTTATATGTTACCTGTTTTCTAAGTTCGTTTCATTTTCAAGAAAGCGATGTATCCCACCAATTTTACTACACAATTATCATTGTCATAACGTGTCAATGTAATGTTACCCCGATCGTGATTCATTTTTAAGCCGTTCACTAACTCTTTCGAATCACTTGTCGTTGATTGCTTCAATAATTTCGTCATTTTCAAAGAAAACAAAAAATAATGAGTTGAATCATTTGCAATTAGATTTTTCTTGTGAGTACTAACACACATTGTTCGATTTGACAGATCTTATTATTTTTACGATTATTATTTTCTAAAACAAAAAAAATACAAAATATTCAAACATGTTTTATGTTTATGTCATGTAGCCCAAAACAAGAAAAAAATTCATCGTCTCTGTATATGCCCATCATGTTCAATCATTCGTTGAATTCCGTTAATGAATATTTTTATTAACAATAATTATAACTAGTGAATAATGTAATTACCGTGTTATGTACATTATGTTTGATATTAATGTACAGTTACCAAATTAATTATTCGAAGAAAAAAATATAAATGTCACATTCGTTTCCTTGATCGGCAAATATAATTGTAAAAAAGTTTAGGGGCCCGCATTGAAAAGAACCAAGGTTGAGTGGTATGATGAAAATAATATGGCGAAAAATGACACTGTATAACTTAAACGTTGTTGACACTGCCATTTAGATGCTGGCAATTGTAAATTATGTAGAAAGAGAAACTTAATGAATGTAAATATATCTTTATTATTAACATGAATAACTATTGTTCCTTCTCAAATTCAAACGTCGCTGTGTGTTAACCACGCGGTGCAAATTGCGCCTTAATCACAAATATTCCAAATTTACTCTAGATGTCTCAGATGTGCTTTTCACATCTGCTCAATATTTTTTCATAATATAGTAATACCAGCTAGAAAATGTGTCTTGGAAAATATTTTATCAAGTGTATAAACCACGTTATACATTTCAAGTGTCAATGAACTAAAAAAAATCAAAATATAAGAAGTGCAATAACTCAGTACAACTTACCATAACAGACATGATATATTACTTTTTTAAGATAAAACTTACATTGAACGCATGAATTAGATTTTTCTAATAATCAAAGTGTATGAATTAAATTTTGGATTATGTCATTGACTACGTTCCAATTTCATTAAGAAGTAAAATCTTGCACTGTAACTTTCGATATAACATGAAAGAGAAAATACCGAAATGGTTCAAAAAATCCATGATTTATTGTTTAATGTTTGTTACAAAATCTGTACGTGCTTAAAAGTACGTCGACGTTGCTTACAACTACTTAGTATTGATAGATTACCGCTCGGGTGACCATAATTTGTTGATTAACCATATGTCAGCTGTACAATGAGTGCACAAACGATGAGTATATTTATAATTGGAATTGTGACTCCAATGATAACAGTCGAACATAACAATAACAAAGAAATCGGAATCCTATAACGAAATTTCAACAATCTACATGTATTATGCGAGCCTCGTCGATTATAAAATTTAGTTACAAATATGTACAGTTTAAAGAATTCGATAATTAATCTGCGTCTGTGCTGATTATTCATTTTCAAAGCAAAAAGCATCGTGCATATAATGTGACTTTCAGACTTGACTGTTCAAAGGTAGTATGAAAATACTTTTAAGAGCATGTGGAAACATATGGCTGAAAATACGCCGAAATATGAGAAAAAAAATTTGATCGACCGGTGAATTCGAGCGGAAAATCGAGTTTTGTACATAATTTTGTTAAATCATTCAACATACGTCCATACAATAAATCTTACTGCTTAAAAAAAAAGAAAAGAATATTACAGCATCAAATTTCAGGAAGCCTGTTTTGAAAACGATAACATGTTTTACTATGAATAAAGATGTGTAAGCAACAAGTCACTATCATGGTTTTTTTTCGGCGAAAATTTGGCTTATTATCAATTGTTTATTTTGCAAAAGTTTATGTGTATTATTGAAAAGCTACGTAACACCGGTTACCGCACATTCGCTCGTTGCAATTGTTTTTTTTTTTTTTTGTATTTTTGTGTTTCTACATGTTCTCAGCTCTTTTCTTTGAACCTCGCTTTCTTTGAACGTCACATTCTGACACGGGTATATTGCATTATTTATTAATCGCTGCTTATAAAGTCGCGATAAGCAGTGCACGCACACGATTAATGCGGGTCGGACTTGAGAAACTCGTTGTAAGCGTCCTCGTCCATGAGGTTTTTGATCTCTTCGGGATTGCTGACTTCGACTTTGAATAACCATCCCTCGTCGTAGCAGGAGGTGTTTATCAGAGCAGGTTTGTTCTCGACGGCTTCGTTCTTCTCGACGACCTTGCCGCTGCACGGACTCATGATCTCCGAGGCGGCCTTTACCGATTCCAAAGCGCCGCATTCCTCTGTTGGAAAGAAAATTTAAATCACATTTAAGTACAACCTCAATTAATCGATGTGCAAGTTGACCGCAAGCACTCACCTTCTTTTTTGATCTCTTGACCGATATCCGGTAACTGAGTGTAAACAACGTCACCGAGTGCATCCTGCGCGTAATCGGATATACCGACTGTGCCGATTTTTCCATCCAACGAGACCCACTCGTGTTTATCGGTATACCTTCTCTCTAAAAAATTAATAGAAAGAATATTATTATAATTAAAGTTTGAAAAAAGTGAAAATCTCGTTATCGCGAGGGCATAGATATTTTAGCTTAACACGCATAACCGCGTGTGCGGTCATCATCGTGGAATTACATAACCGATCGACCCAGCTCGAATCGGCGCGCCAGCGATATTGCAATATATGCGATCATCTTGACAGAATTTTTTTTTTCCACCACGATGCTGACGACGATGATATTTCGCAACGAGCTGCGGAGCGTCTAGCTCACGATTTTTGTACTTGTTTTTTACCACAGTTGCAACGAAACCGATTTTTCAGTCACGGCAAGGGCGAACGCGTTTTTCTCGATTATAGCTTCTCTCAATAACATCGAATCGCGCTCGGATCCTTGCTCCAGATGTCAAAATTTTTCGATCGCGTCCATTCTCAAAGAAATAGATAATTCGATCGAGTTTGATTTATCGACGAACATATGTGTCCCACACGCGCTGCCGCCGCGCGCGAACTCGAGATAAATATCAATGCAGTTCGAGCAGTGCGATGAACACAACAAATGTGTGCCACGAATTTCGCGCGTGCTTCGCTATTTGTCAAAAGCTATTCAATCGAGAGCGAATCGTCGGTATCAAAACACCGGAAAAGTTAGGAAGTAACGTAACCGAAATGCAAATTGCGCAAGGAGTCACGGTATTTAAATGATAAACAGAAGTAACGCAAGATCCGCGAGTATAAATAAAAAAAGACATCGAGCTGAACACGTGCAGAGGAGCCGAATGCGCCGACTGGTGGGCAGATTATTCCAGTCCGAGCAGAAGATATCGTATCAATGTGCAATTGCATTAAAATGTAAAAAAAACCGAGGCAATTGAGAAAGCTCGCGAGGCTTTTCGTCGAGCTTGAAGCAGCTAACATCGAGTACTTAATGTATCAAAACTATCAAATATAGCAACGTACCCGCGAGGCATTTGTGTGTGGTGGCGATGTTTCTGATGAAGCTCGATGCTTTGGGCGCCGACAGGAACGACGTCTCCAGGAGGACGATCGACCTCGCGCCGCAGCGGGCCATCTGTCTCACCAAGTGTGCCATTCTATTATTTGTTATTCTTCCTTTACGATCCTTCGATCAGTTTACGAACAGTCTCGGTCGACGCGTGGGACGTTTAACCTTTTTTCTGTCGTGGTACACCGCGTCGTCTGCTCGAACTGGCGTGTTTCAGTGTCGCGGCTGCGTAATCCGCGCCTGCAGGCCTCCCGTGCGTGTATATTTCGAGTACAGACTTCACAGCAGATGCAGCGGCAGCGGCAGAAACACAATTATTAAATGCGGGGCTAGCTCGCGAGGCGCGCGCGACTCTCTGCCTCATGCACACGCAAAAATCTCTCGCTCGGTGCTCGGCAAGTGGCGAACGCTGACTGGGAGAGCAAATGATTATTTCAGATATGCGTATTAGGAAGTACATTTTATCGCGAGCGAGCTGGTGTGTACAATTACATATTGCATGCATCGTCCGATTTCGCCTTTGCCAAACATCGCGTATAAACTTTCGCCTTCGCAGATCGGCCGAAGAGCTTATTGACGGATTTAACTTTTTACCCTCTCTCTGTCTCTCATCAACAATCGCGTCTTTGTACTTTTTTTTTTATTTGCGTACTTTCAATGAACTGTTATTTTTTTTTTTTTTTTTAAGAACAATGAGAATACGCCAACCAAATAAGGATAATTTTTTGCATATGAATGAGAATTGCTAGTTACAAATTAAAATGATCTTTATTCATGTCATCTAGTATTTCTAGTCTATTCTATTTATGTATAAAAAGTATCTTACAAGTGCACTTGAGTTTAATTTCTTTTTTTTTCGTAAAACTTAAAATAAAAATTATTATTAATTATTCATAACTAAACAAAACAATCGAGTTCCTAAATTTTTTAAAATTTCAAGGAACCCGTGAGTCATTTGATAAGATAGTTTTCAGGACACTACCTTATAAATTATAAAACATCAATGGTATCAAAAACTCAAGTTTAACTGCAATGTAAATGATTATCGATACTACTAAAAATTAAGCTATTAAATAAATAATAACAAATTGCAAAGAGCTCGTCACTAGCTTACAAAAATTCGAAAATAAAATAAATCAATGAAAATGTAGTTTCTCGAAAAAAGAACAATAAATTATAGTTGATTTTGAAACGGAAAAATACGGCCTAATTAAGTTAGACCATTTACTAAATTTCCTAGATGTGTTTGGTAGCGAAACGATTCGCTGCGTATTCTTTACAATCCAATTTTTGAGGACCTGCCGTTAGGATTGTGAATCGCTACAGGGATTGGCTTTTCAACTGACCACTCATACCAAACGTTTTTGGTATTTCCACAACGCCAAAAGTGACTGACGATCTCGTCTCCGGCTTTCAAATGGATTGGAGTCTAAAAGGCGTTTAAACAATTTTTGATTTATGAAAAGTACATCGATACAATTTCAGTTAAAAAATATTTTGCAATTTTTAAATTATGCGATGATACCTTTATCGGGAAAAATATAGGGAACCAACTAAACATTTTTGGACTATGAGTTCGTGGTTCGATGCTCATCATAACGTCTTTGTACAGTTGACAATCAAAATATCCAGAAAATCCATGGAGGATACAGTCTTGACTAGCTTTATAGATATTTTTACCATATCTTGAATTATCAATTGGATCATCTGAAAAATTATTATTATATATTTTAATTTCAATAAATATTAGTTCATTTTACTAATAAAATTATTGTTCTTATGATGTAATCACAAACCTTTATTAGGATGAACAAAAGTAAAAAGAATTTGTGGTTCATCAATGTCATATTTATTTTGGAATTGTACAACATAAGGCATTTCAAAGTTACTTTCATGCTCATTTGTTGATTTTGCTGCTCTCACTTCATTGTATAATTTGTTAGCTTGAACAGGAGCTAAATAAGATGAATAAGCTTGAGGAATACTTATTCCATCATCTGAAATAAAAAATTTTTATTTTATTTCGACTCAAAAATTAAAAAATTAATTTGTTAAAGCGACTTTTACCTTTCAAAAATTTTTGAGCCCCGTCTAGGCATTCTGGAGACAACTCATTATCTCCAAATGAGCCTAATAATTCTGAAACCAAAATATCACACTTTTCTGGAGCTTTCCATTCTCGCATATCACTACTGACTATTGTAACTTGATCACCCCACATCTCTTTCTTTAAAGCTTGTAAACTGTAATATTTTACAAATTAATTTTAATACTGTTGAAATAAATTTTGATATAAATAGAATTACTGACGTTATAATAGCATTCGGATTTTTTTCTACTGCATATAATTTGATTGTAGTTCTTGTACTAATAGAAGCATTGAGAGCTGCTCTAACTAAAGGACCACGACCTGCTCCTACAACCATAACGATTCTGCAAAAAACATGTAAACAAAAATATTGAACATTACTTTTTCTCAATTTTTAGAATATTAAATAGTGTCAAATTAATTACATTGGTGTATCATCCTTTTCTTTTTTTTTTAGCTCTGCTCTATCAACAAGAGCAGACTGAATTGCTCGTTGGTATAACTCATATTTTATAGGATCTTTTTCAAAAATCTCGTAAGTACTAGATTCTAAATTATCCATCAATGGTTGTAAAGGATTTTGAAGATAATCTTCAAATCCACGAGCAAATCTTTCAATTGTTCCATCAGGCTGCCAATTCTAAAGAAAAATTTCAATTAAGCATGAAATTATTTTCATGAATTCATTAAGATTTCCTATATTACCTTCCACAAATGATCAAGGTAGTGATAGTAGTAAGCTATATTTTGATGGCGATTAGATCCAGTTATGATGTATTGCACATCAAGAGGAACAAATGCTTTTATCAAGTCTTGATGTCCTTTGCTCAGTACTGGATATCCTTTTTTATTTGTAATAAATACAGATGTAGGAATAATTAAACATTTAACAGGTTCTCCAATCCACCTCAAAATCTAGTTTAAGCAATAAAAAATCAGTAAAAAAATCAAAACTTGTAGGTAGGAAAAAAAGTCATTACCTCTTCCTTATCTGGGACATCATTGCTGACAACTAAAGCTACAATTAGCTTTTTATGATAATTACAGACTATTCTAAAAGAATTCCACCAGTTCCATGTATTCTCAACCTCCATTTCATCTACATTTTTATCTTCTCTATACGAGTATACTTGTTTAACTGGGTTTTCCATTGGTACTTGAACCCAAATAAAAGCCTAAAAGAAAAAGTGAATTTTTTCGTATTCATTAAAATTATCTAGTACAAAATTACAAATTAGTAAATTAAAAATTTAATAACAATATCAACTAATAATATTAGTTACCTGAAAATGAGGTTCAGCTGCTATTTTATTATATACTATTTGGGCAAGATTCATAGTTCTTTCCAAATTTCCTTTCAGTTTTATAGTAATAGCTATTAATCCCAAATGAGTAGCAAATGATAATTCTTGATTTATTGTTTCTCTACTATTTTTAGCTATAAATGGTACCATTGAATCCACATCAATGTAAGGAGATAATTTTCCAACAATGTATTGGCTCCAATCTGAAACATAATTAAATACATAAATAGACACTAGTTCTGGCTTATGGGTCTGTATAAATCAATACAAAAAGTCATTTTACCTGAACTGCAAAGTATCATGTCTGAACGAGTAACTGGTCCAGGTCGATTCTTGGCTTTTCCTTTTATAAATTCTCTTTTGAAATTAGGATGAGTTATTGGAAAAGTTACAAAGTGATACCTAAAAAACAAAACCATAATTGAGAATATTTGCTAGCAAACACAAAATACAAATAAATACATACTTTGATGCAGTGGCTACATGTAAACCTTCCTGGACATCAGGAACGGCAGCAAAATCTAAACCGCACGAAGCAGTTTTAAAGGCACTCATTTTTCTCCTGTAAAAATGTTGAACAATTAAAAACAAATATCAACCGCAGTAACTGCTTTTAAATTGGTTAATTGACATATTTGGCTTTTTTCTGAAAATTTTTTTATAAATCGTGTGACAAGCTTTTACTTCATTAGTCGTACTTTTTCAATAAATTCGAACGATCAATCACGCGAGGTTACTCGCGCTAATTCTTAACACGGCAGGTTAAGTTGATCCACGAACCATTTCAAATCGCAACAAGTACGCAGAAATATAAAACAATTTTCGATACCTTCAACGGTTTACGGTAATCCAAACGAAAATCCAATGCAACGATCTCGCACTGACACTTGTTAATAACAATGAACTCCCAGTTCCGAATCACAATGGACAAATGCCGGTCACGTTTGTATGGAACGAGAGAGACAATTTCTGCAACACGCCGTATTTACGTTTTCGCCGAACAGGCGCGCGCTCCGAACTCCGACTTGTATTGGCGAGCTCCAACTATTTCTCGGCAAGTGCCTTATTATAGTTATTGGTATTATCGCCACTTGTTGCGGGTCGTATATTTCAGTCTTGAAGGTCCTGCGGTCAATTGTGTTTGGATTTTTTTCGGTGCAGAGAGATGATAGTTTTACTATTTTTGAGTCTATGTAACTATTGAAATGTTATATTGGTTAGATAGAAGTGTGGAACGACGTGTTTGTTGAAGATGTCTTTTTATAATAATTATTGTTTCTCGTTACCTTCGAAACTTGTTAGTTCTGTAAAGGGGTGTAAAACGGAGCTGAATGTGACGATGTGCGAATCCTTTTATCAAGCAGTAAAAGTTTGGATATTTTGTACAGTGATAAAACAAGTGCTGAGCGATAAGACTAGTGTTTCGTTTTGACGGCCAAAATCGAATCCAGTAATCTTTACGTTTAAATTTTTTCGGTTTAATAAGGAGGCGTGAAAATAGAAGTTATCATCATTGACGATTATTACGAAAATATAATAATTCCTAATAGTTTTAGTGATAAAGAGGTGAGTTGCTTTATTTTTATCTAAATCCTTTAAATTGTTGCGTGATTGTTTTTTAATCGGAGCAAGTATCGTTTAGTGAATATAAAATACAGCATTTTGATAATATTGGATAATTAATTACATGCAATTAGATCAGTGACAAAGAGTATCTGTTTATCTGTGGACTACTTTCACTGATTTATCTTGATCTAATTAAGTTTACATAGCACCTGCTGCAGTGGGCTTTTAAAAGTTCTCTAATTCGTATTTAATGAATTCCGGTTATCGTTTCTAATAGATGAAATCTCGGCTGTGACATTAAGAAAATGACATGTCTATTGTCCAAACTCCAAAATAAATGCACGTTTGAATCGAGTTGTAACTCAGCACGACTATTAGCGCTCCGCACCGGTGGCAATTCTCTATCTCTTGCTGCTTCGGTCGGTATTAAGGAGCGCTCGCGCGCCTACATGTCGCAATTAAAAATATCCCCTCTCCCTCCTGCGGATAGGTAGCGTCACACGTCTGTAACGACGCGTCGCACTCGCCTCCATTTCTATTTTACTCGGTGCTTGTGCTGCTTGTGCTGCTGCTGCGGCTGTGTAAAATCTTTGATATACCCGAGCCCTCGAGAGGCAGCCTTGGGACGTCTCCCACACATACACACGGAAGCAAACGCGCTCTCTGAACTCTCGACTCGCATCGTTCAAGACCCGTCAGCGTCTTCAACAATCTTGGATCATCCTCTGTTGACAATTGGTGAGTCGCGCGTTGCTCTTTGCCTTTGGCCCGCGGAGTATCGATTGCTCTCGAGCTTCGGTGTATGCTGCTGCATACACGGGAGAATCTAAGCCTGTAATATCGCGTATTCGTGGCTCTCGCTAGCTCGTCCTGCCAAGCCGGCAAAGTGTTTGCTTGTATATTTCTGTTTCTTCCGCAACGTTTTGCTATAAATACACGTCAAACACTGATGAGGCTGAATTATTTCTGCTGCTATTAGACAAGCTAGTTGGAGTTTCGAATTTTTATCTCGGCTGGATTCGCAGAGCAATCCATTGGTCTTTTTTTTATACGATAAGGTGTGATCCTCTAATCGGTGCGCCAACTCTATGCTGCCACTCCACGCTTAACCATTAACGACAACGTCGTACACGTTAATCGTGGCCCATGAGTAATTTCGGCCTGTATTTTCATTTTCCAGAATCATAATGTCGTTCAATCGCGGAATGAAGAGAGACTACGGTAACAACCGTAACAATTTCAGCAACAACCGAAACATGGGTGGCGGCGGCGGCAATAACGTCGCCTCGAGACTCGGAAACATCGTGGGCGGTGGAGGCGGCGGTGGCGGTGGAGGCGTCGGAGGTGGTGTGGGTGTCGGTAATGTCAACCCATGGGAGGGTGGCATGATGCCCGGAGGCAGAGGTATTCTGCCTACTCCAAACAACAACATCAGTTTGGCATCACCCCAAGCCCAACTTGCCATTGCCAGCAATTTGATATCCAACCTTTTGCGCAATCAACAAGATACTCAAACACAAGTGAGTTTGATTGATCATCGACATTACTATTTCTCATTATATTTATTTAGTTAATATCATCAATTTTAAATGAATTTGACATGATAGGTGCCATCATTGTTGAGTTTGGGTAACAACTTCAATGCCCCCAATTCAAATTACAATAACCAGCAAAATTACAACCAAGGTCGTTTTGATCGCATTGGTCGTCAAAACATGAAAAATCAACGTCCTCAACCCTACAACAAGGTATGTTTATAGTTTAAGTAGAGCATAACTAAGCTCGTTATAAATTAAAAAAATATTATTTTAGAAGTTTAAATACTTGATCATTTTATAACAAATGTTCTTAAATACTAAATTAATATCTTCTTCGGTTCATTCTTGTTGGATTTTTTTCCGTTGTGATTTGTATTGATATTTGAATTATTAATTTGAAGCAACTCAATCAGGGTATCCACAAAATTTATTTAACCATTTGACAAAAAACATCCATCCATCCACAGTTTTGCAAAAGACTTCTGAGGGAAGATGTTTTTCATATTCATTATCATAGTTGGCCAAGTAAAATAACATAATTTGTATGAGTACTTTACACATTGATCTTATATTTTGACTGTTAATTTACATGTTTTTAAGAACAAATATTCTATTGCGATACGGTTTTCCTCTAGTGAAGTTTAAAGTTCATTTTCAATCTCAACTCAAACTATTATATGTTTGATGTACTTGTAAGAGGTCTTATCATTTTTGATATAATGTTCAATGAGATTTGAATTTTCAAATATGAATATTGCTACTCTAATTTTTATCACAACCCAAGTTCATGAAACATAAATGGCAATTCATAAATGGTAATCTGTCACAAGAATTTTTTCATTTTATCATTCATAGCCTCTATTTTCTTGTGTTAAGTGACAAATATGTATGGGTGACAGAATATTTTACTTTAACAGCTGATGATAATTTCTTAAAAGCTTTTCATTAGTACTTTGAAAAGAAAACTTTATGGTGGAATCAAGAAGATTTCTTACATACTATTTGTTGGCTTAACAATCTTTTCAAGCTTGAAAAGTTGAGGTCATAATATTCAAATTATGACTACACAGCCAATAAAGTTACCTCTAATTATTTTATGATTCCCTTATCCATAAAATAAAATCTGAATGGTTTTAAACCATTTTTATTTTTTCCTACAAAATATCCTTTGACTATTAGTTTTTAAGTGACTCAAGTTTGTTTCATTGCAAACAAGTCCATTTATTATCTGGAACTTTTCATTTAATGGCTTGGTCATTCCGATCTTCACTCATAGATGGGCAATCGAGCCCGAGATGGAGTTGTTGGGCGACGCCCTCAACAAAATCGTAACCAGTCCGGTAACCAGCGACAGAATGGCAACCAAAATCAACGGAATGATAGATCTTCTAAAGCTAATTCACCCTCTAAGCAAAATCTGAACATCAAAAAGGAATCCCAGGAAAAGACCTCTGATAAGACCAATGAAAAAGCAGAAGCATCTGTTGCTTTAAGGTAAGCTTTTTTCAGAGTGCCAATGGTTTCCTTCAAATTCCGAAGAATTGTTTCACATCTTCTCTTGAGTCTCTCAAAAGATTGATAGCAAAACCAGTTATGGCATTCAAAAAATTATTCCTTTATTCATAAGATTATCAGTTTTGTGCTATATCAATATTTGATTTTTCTATTTCTAAGAGTAAACCAAAACATTTCAGGAAATTTTACTTTAACATTTCAAATAATTATCTCAATATAACATTTTTACACTTCTTTCAAAAATTATATTACTTGATAGAAAAAATACTTATACTTGGTATGGTATCTAAAAGTTTATCTGCAGGTTTTCACCAACAGGTAAAATGTGTGTAAATCAAACCATGTTTTTATTTGATGCACTTATGTACTATATTTTTTTGACAATTGATCATAATAGAAAATTGATCTTTCTTTTAAAACTCTATCCACAAAGGATTGAGTGACATCTTGATTTAATTTATCTTCTATTGGGAGACAAGATATATTCATCTTAAGAGTTCAATGGATCTCAGAAGTTGTATACTACAAATTATACCATTCAGCACTAGTACATAAGTTTTAATTCTTGCACAATGCTCCTTGTTATCTTTTATATATCTCTTCAAAGAGCTAAATAATTATCAAGTTTTCATATTTTTATTTAATATTAAAAAGTAGTGTATTTGGCAGTGCATAAATTCTTTACTAAATGTGCGAATGACTAAAAGATTACATCAGCCATAACTTTTTTCATAACTCAGAATTAAAACATCACTTCTTAAAGAAATTTTCTAACATTTAAATTTAATTGAAAACTATATAATAAAATAACAACTGAGACAATACTTGGGTACTACATAAGAATTTTTTATGGATGACTTTTAAACTTACTATTAACTTTTTAATAATAATAGCGAGGAAAATGATGATTCTGAAGAATCTAAAAAGCGTGAATGGAAGGATGAGAAAAAAGAAGTTTTCCCTGATAACAAAAAAGATGAACCAATGAAAAGTGAAGATGAAACAGCTAACAAAGAGGATGAAAAGTCAGGCAACAAGAGGTCCGCCGCTAGACATGCAGAAAGTCGTTATGCTGATGTTCCAATGTCAAGCATGTTCTGTCACGTGTGTAAAAAACACATGTGGGATGGAGCTGTAAGTTTTTATAATTTCTCAAAAAGACCCATGAATGTCATTTAAGTCAATGTATTCAATATTTTTATAATGGTTTTAGTCCTTTGAAAACCATCTCCGAGGACGTGCTCATCAATTAATGATGGATAAACTTGATGAATCATACAAACTTAAAGTTGAATTGATGCGCCATGAGTTACGAGTTGCTGAAGAACAACGAGAGCTGTCGCTTAATAATTCCAAAAGACGCGGTAAAAAAGTATGTAAATGAGACTTATATAAAAATGATTTAATTATTTATATAGACTTAGTTCGATTTAATATTAACATTTTATTTTTGTTAGCTAAATGTTGATTTGAATGTACGTGAGTATTGTACCATGTGCGATTTGAACTTCTTCGGAACTTTATCAAGTCACAGGAAGGGTGAAAAGCATCAACAACTCAAGACATTTTTACATCCACGCTGCTTATCATGCTCAAAAGAATTTCCTTCTCGTATTGAATATGATGAGCATTGTTTGACTCCAGCTCATATGAAAAATGCTTGTGAACAAGAAGAAAAAAAGAAGTCTAATAAGAAAGGTTAGTACAAATAATGAATGTTTAAAGTTGATGAATAATTATGTGCACTTTTATTTACCTCCTACTTTCTATCTTCAGATAAACTTGGCAAGGGAGAATCGGAAGTTCGATCGGCCGAAGATGAAGAAAAAGATCTCGGAAGCGATTCTAAGAGTGATAAAATTGATGATTTAGCAGATAGCAGTGATTTCGTTCTAGATATTCCAGAAGGCGAGATTGGCACTAAACTTAAAATTCCCACCTACCGACATGTTAAGTCTAGGCAGATGTCGATTGGCAGATCTTTGGTAAAAGAAGTTGTTGGATTCAATTGTGAAAAGTGTCGACGATTCATGCTTACTGAAGAAGATATGATTGCTCATTTACGTTCAGCCACTCATTATCGTAGTTTCATTCAAGAAATTAAAACGTTGCAAGCAGAAGCTGAAAAAGCAGCGAAAGAAGCCAAAAAACAGGTAACTATCTTATTTTACATAAATCATACATCATTATTTTAAATTACTAAAATTAATTATCGATCGTGATTTTTGAAGGATCCTGATGACTCGAAAATTGATTCTGAAGAAAAACTTGACAACCATGTAAAAACAGAAAACGAATCAGAATCTACTAAAATAGATAGAAAAAGAAAACATGGGGATGATGATGACGACGAAGACGAGGATGAAGATTTAGACGATGATAAATATGATCCTGCTGAAGTTAATGATGAATCTGAAGAAGAGACTGTTGAAAACGAGAAAAAAGAAGAAGAAGAGGAGGAGGAGGAAAAGCAAGAAGAGAAACCAGATGAATCAAATGTTATTACACTGAATGAGCCCGAGGATACTATTTTAGAAGAAAGTAACGATCATGAAGAAGAAGAGGAGGAAGAGAAAGAACCACCAAAGAGTTCTCCAGTGGTTTCAAAAACTCCTGCGCGTGGAGGTGGTGCCGGCCGTGCTCGGGGAAATCGTGCTCGACGTTCCAGGCGATAAAGTATCACCAATTTTTATTTTTCATGTAACTAGATTTATTTGTGCATGTAAACATGAGAAATGCAATATTTTAATATTGACATAATATTAATTCAATCTAAAATTTGATAGTTTGACAGAAAAAAAAATTAATTTGTATGTTACTTTTAGTCAATCTTTGTAGTATATATAGAATAATTGGTATATATACTTCTAAAAATGTCATTCTTCAATGTACTATTATATGTATTCTATTACAATTACTGATCATGTATAATTGTAAAATCTTCATTCCAATTAAATTCATGTACTGCAATAAAAAAATTGAATGAACGAATTCTTTTATCAAAAAATTTTATTTACTTACATTTATTCTGTAATGTATATTTTTATTAAGTTATAAATTTTTCACTTGAATTTTTTAGTTTATCTTTCTAGTGTACAGTTTCTTAGAAAATATCACTCTGCTCACATTGAAACAAAACAATCATGACATATATTCTAATCCATTATTAAATGGGTTGATAGGAACTCATCCACAGAGTCTGTGTCCCATTTATGAATGTCCAGAACGTCTTCTAACTTATTTTCACTGTCATAAAGTTTAATAATTGGATCTAAACCTCTCACATATCGAATTTGCAGATTTTTATACTTGTTAGGTTTGTCACTCTTGATAAAAGCTATAAAATATGAAATTTTGTTTACATTACATCAAACTAATCATGGAAATGTACTTTTTCTTAAAATTGTACGAGAGTTAAGATCAATAATTTAAAAATAAGAAAGTTGAAATGTAGATATCACAAATCTTACCTTGAATTTGTGGATAAGCTCCAAATTTACAAGTGCACACTTCCAACACAGCTTTTGGATATCTTTTAGAGGTCGAACTGTCATCTTCATCTTTCAAGCAGCATTCTTTACATTGGCTCCTACAACATGAATTCAATGGTGAATGTTTTACAATCATCAATATTTTAAAATTTATGAATTAAAATTCGGTACATACGAAATCTCTTGAAGCTCGAACTTGTCAAATTTGTCACACGTTGAGCATAATAGCACTGCTTTGTTAAATCCAAGACTTTTGCAATCTTCCGCAGTGTACTCCGAACGAACGGCATTCTTTTGCAGAAAAAAATAATTAATTTAACTGTACTGCAATTAGCTTTTGGCTAACGTAAATCTGAAAAACTTACCGCTACGAGCAGAAGAAGAAAAGCACCCAAAAAGATATTCTTCATTTTTAAAGTTGACAGCTCTCTCTGGCGATTGATGATTTTTTCTAAATAGGCAAATAATTTTGTTGCTGATTTTTCATTTGTTTCACTGATGCTTGATTAAAGATAACAAAATTTTGACTAAACTATATGAGTGAGGTTAGAGTCGAAGCTTAAATGTATAGTGTATACACATATGCTGATGTTGTCATTATTCGGAGTTGACGTATGTGCACGCAGCGGCGAACCGCTCAAGGTGAAAAACATTTCGCCTGCTATAAAATCAGACTAAATTTAATCTCCCATTGATCTCAGAACTTTAAAAAAAACCATTGAACATTTTAAAGTAATTTTGACATTTTTTTGTTTTTAATAAAATTGCAACAAGAAATTTCTTTATTTATTTTTTTCAATCGTTCGAATTTTGGAGTATGTTTTAGAAGGTCTATTAGGATTTAATATTCAAGTTTTATGATTAAAAAAAATTTTTGTATTAAAACTGAATAAAATTATGTTTTCATGAATTCATATTGAACCTTCGAACAATGTTTTGAGAAAAAAACTAAAATTTTGTCGGTAAAAGAAAGCCGACGTTGAAGCTAATTCTAAAATATTATTTTTGCACTGCATGTTTAACATGATAAGCTGATATTAGGTCATGAGGTTTCTGCTTGCGATGTAAATAAAATTGAAAAAAAGGTGTAATAATTAAAGTCTGGAATTATAGTTATAAACTACTGATTCTTTTAAGTTATTAGTTTTGATGAAAATTCTGAAGGACAATATACATTAAGATTTGTCGATTATTTATTGACAATCTAACAGAATAAAAGGTATGTACTAATTTTTTCGAGCATGATTCCGGTTAATTAACCTTCAAAGTGTCTGGGTATGCAAGGGGTGATAAGGGTTAAAATTGATAATTCAATATGTTAGACTTAAATAAAAATAGTTGATTGAATTATTCACTAGCATAGGACATTTTTAGGATCCTGAAAATCAATATTCTATGCATATTTGGAATGTTCAAATAAAAATTTTTGACAAATTTAAACTGTTGAACGGAAATGGTGCAATTGTATTTATCGTAATCATCATCATCGAACATTTCCAAGACCCATCGAGTGAGACTTAGCGTGCATATAAATTTCGTGCATCTGCACAGAGAGAAAGTTTTCACCGTTATGGCTTTCTTCGTATAATAATAAATGCACGCGCCTATTATGCTGATACAAAACTACTTTGCATCGATGTATATTTGTCGTCCGAATTTTCCTGCTTATGAATGTATTTTCGATTTTTACACGGGCTTTTCGAGCCGAGTAAAAATCTGTTAAAACTTAGAATATTACTGAATCGATACAATCGTTTCGACATATTTACCAAACTCATTAATTCAATTATCTACTTTTCAACTTTACTAAGGCAATAAAATTGAATCTCTTGATATCAACACACGCTCTTACAGGGCAGCAATTTACCCTTTATGTGCCTGTGGAAGCCAAAGAAACGCACGCATGCGTATTTTTATTTAGGGCTGCGGTAAATAATTATCACCGTGAGTATTCCGTTCAGTATTTAACTAAATTTTGTACGAATCTCCGCGAGTAGTATTTGTCGCGTAACGATGTGTAGTAAATAAGAGGATATTCATGACACTTTTCTTCTACTCGATGAAAATTAAAAATAATTGCTTTGGAGTCGTCATACCGAAAAAAAAACCAAGACGCGAGTTTTGATTTTATAGTATTCTTGTCACTTGTGTGCATCAGGTAAGAAATAACTCAATATTCGAAGCTCTGAGTTTTCTAATTATAATGAAATGTAATTTTGGTAGAAAAAAAAAATTAATAGTTAATATAGAAGCTTTCGAGTTTTTAAAGTATTTCAAAAATTAAATGGAACATTAGAAAAATTAATAATCGAAGAATCTGAAAATTATCAGAAAATTTCAGGGGGTCATTTTTTCTTTCATTAGAAATTAATTCAAAAAATTGAAGAGCCAAGAAGTAAGGCCCTTTGACTTCACGCGCTAAGTTTCCAAATGTCAAGTCTCGCTATGAATACACACTGCAGAATATATACACAGTATATATGAAGTAAAAGTTTGCGCCGAGCTCAAAAAACACCATCGCAATTACTCTGTATGTACTGTACACTTTTCTCAGCTCTCTTCTTTCGCTCGGCGCACACACACAGTTGAGCGTGCCGCTGCCCGTGTACCTACTCTATGCCACGGTCAGGCTTCCATGAATCTACAGCCCGACGCCACAGCAGCAGCAGTGTAATCGGCGCAGTCGAGCAGGCCGCCGCCAACGCCAGTCGTCGTCGACCAGCAGCAGTGGGCATGTTGTTCGCCTTGCCAGTGATCTTTTGCTCCACCATCATGGTCGCCGTCGTCGGCTACTCGGCCCTGCGCCCCTTCAAGCTCAGATTCGTCTACGACTTTTGCCGCAACCATTTGAATTACAATTACGTGGCCATCAAGAATATCGTGGAGGATCGGCTCCAGGCGAGAAACAATAAGACGGGTACGAGTTGTCGTTCGCTCCTTTTTTGCTTTCCTTTTTTTGTTGCGAGCTAATGTCATTGCGAGAAGTGCGAGAAAAAAAAAAAGATAATAAGTGGAGAAGTCGAGGCTCTAATAGTTTTGGCCCGATGTGGCGTGAGGATGTAAAAGTGAGAACGCGAAATATGTACACACGTATCCTTGTACACAGCCGTGTGTACACCAACTCCGAATGCCAACGCACACGGAGAACGGAAAATTGAGAGCATTCAAATTACCTTCGAGCTGGTGCCTAATTTCGTGCTTGTTTTACCTTCTCTATTTTTTTTGTTTGCTTCAATTATTTTCAATGCTCTAATAAGTAAAAAAAAATCAATCGTTGTCGTTTGAAATATCGAGATTTGCATATTTTACTTCTATCAAAATGCAAGGCAAAGGCCATCGCAGGATTGAAAAAGTAAACACCAGCGCGCGCGGTGCCGTTTTATTTGGAAATCGCGCAGAGAGCACATATTTCGTCGCGTTCGCGTGCGCGTGTGTCATCGAAATTACCCAATAAAACAACTTCATCGGCATTTTTTTCTTAACAAATCAAGCCACGTTGAGTTTTTTGTACCTGTAGTTGTAATTTTTAACTTTAAAATCTAATCGTATTCGTATAATGTAAAATAAATCATAAAAATCGAAGACCAAAAAGTAAACGAGAAAGTTAACAAAGATTGAGATATTTTTTCGTTTGTAACCTTGTGTTTTAATGAGTGAAATAACGACACTAGGATCTAGGATCATAATTTTTTTAACAAAAAATACGTTACGTGCGAGAGCACAATCATAATTAGAATTTTAATAATTGCCTCTTCTTCTACTTTTAACTTGTCTATTAAAATTTTCAAAGAATCACGAAACGCCGACCTACGTAAAATAATATTCCTGAAATCGATTGCAATCGTTACACGTTTATTAATACATGCCATATTACCTCTCAAGTATTATACAATGTTTGGTCATTTCAATAAATTTTAATGAATTCAATCTTGCCTCTCTCGCAGAGTTGCCCAAATTGACAGGCAAGGTGGCTGTGGTCACGGGCGGAGCTCGAGGAATCGGCGTCGAAATAGTTCGCATGCTATTGCAATGCGACGTCGAAGTTGTGATAGGTAAATATAAACTTTTCCATTTTTTGCTTTAAATTAATTAATGATTTAATAATCATCTTTTTTTTATAATAAAGCTTGCCGTAACGAGTCTGCCGCGGAGAAAACCATAGCCAACATCAGAAAATCCGGCGTCACCAGCGGAAAGACAAGAGTCATCAAGATCGATAACGCGAACTTGGACTCGGTGAGGAAATTCGTCACGGAATTCAAGAAGCACTACTCAAAATTAGACATCCTGATCAACAATGGTATGTTTACCAAAATTGTACAAATATTTCTCACGCGCGCATTACGATTAACGAGATCATGTATTATCCAGCCGGCATCATGTTCACGCCTTACGGCGAGACCGAGGACGGCTTCGAGAATCAGTACGGCGTCAACTACCTGTCGCACTTCCTGCTGACGCTGCTGCTCGTGCCGCTGCTGAGCAAGGCCGGCACGGAGGAGCGATACTCGCGCGTCGTCAACGTGTCGTCGTGCGCCCACCTCTTGGGCGACATTCGATTCGACGACATCAATCACAAGTGAGTATATTAATTATTTTATATCGATTATGGGTCATTGACATGTGTTGCAAAATCGTGTGACGACATTAGAATCGGTGAGAAGCTATTCGGATTATAATTCTCACATACACCTGTGCCTCGTGAAACGGCGAGACTTTCTAAATTTACACGAAATTATTATTCCAGCCGATGACACTGGACTTCGATTATTACGCGTTGAATGGGAAAATTATACATTTTGATTTCGTTGTTTTTTTTTCAGGAAAAACTTCATTACCGGCGAAGCTTACGCCCAGAGTAAACTGGCTCAGCTGCTGTTCACGAAAAAACTCGCCAAGCTGTTTCAGGAGAAGCAACTGCCGATACAGGTGAACGCCGTCCATCCGGGAGTAGTGGCTACCGATCTGTTCGACTACTCGTATCTCTATTACTTCAAGCCTCTGAGCAAGATATTTTTTAAGGTAAAGATATGTCAATTATGATTTTAATATTATATAAATCATAAACTCACGTACGAATGTATTTCAGACTCCCGTCGAAGGCGCCACGCCCATAGTCTACGCGGCGGTGAATCCGACCATCGAGAAGAAGTCCGGCATGTACATAAGCAACTGCCAAGATTCGCCCATAAATCCATTGGCCAACGATGAGTCGCTTCAGAATCAATTGTTCGATTTGTCGCTCAAGCAAACCCAGATCGATGCTACCTTTTGAACCACCTTTTTAATTTACCTTTAGTGAATTTAAAGAGCCAGTTGAATTTCTTAAAAGTGGAATAGTTACCACTGATAGTGAAGTAGTACGTTTATTTCGACCTTTAAAAAAGCGTTGAATATATAGATTCTATTTATATAGTAAAGGTGTACATATTGATTCTTTTATGAGATATATATCCAAGCGGGAGTGAAGAAGTATTTTCATAATATTACTGCGATGTAAATACAAGTATCATTCCGAAAATTTTTCTATATAAACTTAAGTGGCGTGATGATATCGTGTAATCTCGACGCTCTGTTTGCTCTGTGCAGCAAAAACTCGTTGATTCCCTTTTTCAATCTCATAAAAAAAATTGTAACTTAATTGCATTATTTTTTGTACCAATTAAAAAAATTGAGAGCTGTGTTAATCCACTGAATCACACTATTTTCAGTATTTTAATTTATACTTTATGTACTTTCAAGTATCTTTTGCACTCGAATAATTTATTTACGTTTATTTTGTAATTGTTGGATAAAGTATTGTAAATAAATTATATATATACCATCGGAGTCTGTCTTTGTCTGTGATGTAAAAACTTTATTCTCCACATATGATACGTCAACGAGTAAATAGAAAAAAACACAATACCAAAACGCACAACTTATCGTTCACTTAAAAATATCGCTTGAAGCCGCGAGATACATAATTAACAAGAGGCTGCAACTCGTCGTTGAACTTGGAAAGGTAAAAGCAGGCCAAAGACCAGAGGGACGAATAATACGATTCGTTGCCGATACCACTCGGGGATACTCGATCCTTGCTCAGCTGTACGATTCTCTGCTTGTGATTATGATGATGATGATGATCTCTCTGACAATAGAGACCGAAGCCGTGCACGAGCTTCCTCAGGTCGTCCTTGAAGTAGAGCAAATTGAAGAGAAGCGCGTGAGTGCAGAAACCCAGCAGCAGCCAGAACAGCTTCGACGAGTAGATGCGCTCCTCGACGATCTTCAACAGGGCGCAGAAGAACTGATAGAGAGTCAGCAGTAATTTGCAGCGAGGCATGCTGCTGGCGTAATTGCAGAGAAATCGTCGTCTCCTGCCTACGACGACGATCGCCAGCGCCAAGCTCGCCAATGTGTACATGCAGAAAATCAAATCTGTCTTGGGTTCCAAAAATCGCCAGAGTCTAGCGACCCGAGATGCCGTGAATAATTTTTCGCTCGACGACAGGATCTCGTTGGATAACAACGCTGCTCTGAGCGCGTAATGTTCATAGAGTTCCGTCGATTTCTCTTGCAGCAGCTCCCACAGAGCTCCTGATAACCGAACCGAGCCGTCGAACGAGGACTGCAGTATCATCCTCGACTGCCTCAAGTATAGCACGAGCTCGGATCTCTGCACGTGTGACACCAGTATGAGAGCGATGACGAAGAAGCCAACCGCCGATTCCATCTTGGTGAATCTCGCTACTCCCTCTCTGTCCTTGCCTCCATTGTCCACCTGAAACCCTCGAAGTTTTGACTCCTTGGCGACGTCCCTCTTGAGCTCCTCGGCCAGAGCCGCGATTATCGCGTCCTTGTTCCGGCAGTCCGACTCGAGGGCCCTGACGCTCGACAGCAGCTGCGAACTGCTGCGCGTCGTCGTTCGGCGCGCGTCGACGGTCGTGGTGGCGTTGCTCGTGCAAGTGGTGTTGCTGGACGACACCGATCGAGTGCAGACGGTGGTGGCTTCTTCGTCGTCGTCGTCGATGGGCTGTTGGAGATTGCGCAGGAAGCCTTGGAGATCGCGATTGCGGATCTTCAGGCGCTCAAGGCCGTCGCGCAGCTTCTCGATTTTCAAGTGCTGCGGTCGAGCGATTTTGGGAATTTTAGCGTTGAATTTGTACGTGTATACCTATTACTATATGGGGACGATGATTTTACCTTGAAATTTTCGATGAAATCTGCCGCTACGAGAGACGAGTGAGTCTCGTCGCCGATCGTCGACTTTTTTCTGAAGGCAGAGCCCAGCGCGTTCCACTCGTCGTTTCCGCCACGAAATCGCTCGAGCTCGCTGTCCTCGACCGTCCTTTTGTCTTTCGGTCCTGAAATTTCGGATTCGCTAAAAATTCAAATTTCACTCGACAATAATTTGTATAATATTTACTCGATCCAAAGGTCAAGTCCTCGTGCGAATGATTTTTGCTGCAGTAGCACGTGTACTTGGATCTCTCGCTGCATAAAGTCTGATCACTCGTGCTGCTGCTCAACGATTCGTCCTCGTCGTCGTACTCCTTGTCGAGAATTACCTTCTTGCATCTGTGGCAGCTTTGTCTAAGATTTAAAAAAAAAGAATAAATAATCCGTATATTTTTGCACAAAAATAAAATTCTCGCTTACAATTTGTTCGATCTGATGATTTTTTTTCGTTCGCAGGTGGCGTCCGAGTCAGACGTTATCGTCAAATCGTCGTTTTTGTATCCGTGAGTTCGTTTTCTCGGGTTTCTTCTTCTGCGCTTGTAATTGTTCAGGCTGGCTCTAGGTCGATCGGCTCTCTCGGCGCTGTTGCAAGCCGGGCACATTTTGCAAATGCTCAAATTGCATTTTTTGCACTGCGTAATACCAACGAAAATGATAATTATTCATATCTTCTTCTCCTAAAAATGTTATTGACGTAATATTGTGAGCATTTGAAGTTAAACTGCGGAATTAATAATGTTTTAGTCTTTTGACTATATGTTGTGCATCGCGTTTATACAGACCGCCGTGAATTCAAGTTTCATGAATGCAGCGATAAGTGTCGCCACTTTTGCAATTCGTTTTTCGAACGTTCCTCGCAAGCGGAAACAAATTCCCCGCGCTAGCGAACTGCCACTGTTAGCTGGGAAAACCTGTTCGGAACTAGGTATTGCCTCTTGACACTCCTCATTGTTTTATCTGTCGAAGATCGCTAAAAGTTTCATTCAATTAAGTAATAACTTTATCAACTCTACTATTTAGGCCAACATGGCATCAACTAAAACAATGAAGCTCACTACTGAAGCTGTTACAGAAAAGGGCATTTATACGTGGACTATTAAGAATTATCATGTGATAAAAACTAAAGTTGGAGAATTCGTATCATCTCCAGAATTTAGTGTTGGAAGTGATGATAAAGAATACTTCCAACTGCATTTATACCCTGAAGGCGATCGTGAGGAAAGTGTAGGATTCATTTCTTTATTTCTTGATTACTTAAGAACTGATGCCAAAAAAAAACCGGACCAAGTCATATGTAAAAGCAAGATTTCAGGTATTAATGATGGAGAAATTGTTACACAACAAACTGTACATCAAGATTTTATACAATCGCCGCAATCCTGGGGTCGGATGAAATTTTTTGATGTGAAAAATATTGGTAAATTAATTTCTTCCAAGAATACTGTCACCATTCAATGTGAATTGGAAGTTTTCAAGGAATATGAATTTTCATCTTCATTGGATTTGAAAAACATTGACAATGCAGATGAAACAATGAATGGAGTAAAATTTGACTCTGCCTTTCTAAGTGAAGAACTCAGTGATGTTGAGTTAATAAGTTCTAATGAAGATGCCATTCAAGCCCACAAAATTATACTCGCTACAGCCAGCCCAGTATTTAAAGCCATGTTTACCCATGATATGTTAGAAAGTAAAAATAATGCTGTTAAAATAATGGACACACCTTTCAATATTTTAGTTGAGATGTTGAGATACATCTACACAGGTAAAATTGTAAATACCGAGGCAGATGTGATTCTGAACCTTTTAGCAGTAGCTGATAAGTATCAAATAGATAATTTGAAAATCAAGTGTGGAAAAATATTACGGACTGAATTGACCACTGAAAATGCAATTGAGATTTTGGAAGCCGCTCATAAATACGATGAAAAGTATTTGAAACATGAAGCATTGGAATTTGTCACAACACACATACAATCATTCGTTGAAACTAAAGAACTGAAGAAAATAGCTGAGCCTGAATTACTATTCAATGTAATTCAATCAATAACAAATTTCCCAAAGTAAAATTTCCCAAATTGGATTTTTTGTAACTCTATTATTCCAAAGTTAAGATTTTTGAAATAATAAAAATATTGTTTAATTTGCAAATAAGAATCAAAAGTAAAGTGAGTAGTGGTTGATAAAATTATATTTAATAATTCCTAAATGTATTATTAAAAATTAGACTAAGAACATCTGTGTGCTAAGCTCAATCGCAGGTATAATTTTGCAAATAAATTAGCACTTTTAAAATTGATCAACGGTTCTCTACATGGACTACATTTTATTAATAATTATTTGTAACTCTACCAGTATAAGTTTACAAAATAATTTGGAATGTAATATGTTTAATCATCCTGTCAATAAAGTTCTGATTCTTCAGTATATATTCTTAAATAACCAGAAAAACTTATTTTTTGGTTTGATGTATCATTTTCTTCTTATTCAATCAGTGATCTTATGTGCGAGAATAATACAATTAATTTTCAGGCCACTATGTGTCGCTATCAAAATTTACTATTAAATTTAAGTATTCACAGTTACTTTTCCTATGCCTTTTTAAGTTTAATAATTTTAGAAAAACCTACGAAAAATCACTGCTTATACTTCAAATACTTCGATGGCTTATTATTGAAGTTACAAAAGATTTTAATATTAAATTTATTATAAGAAATTTCAATGCATACAGAAATAGTGGATCTATAAAATGGTTTGTACTGTTAATAATTTTCATGTTTAGTAATTTAAATTATGAATTTGAACTAATTTAAAGAAAAAAAATTGTGACTATTATAAATCATATTTATACACTACCCATCATTACTTCGGGTGCATATAAGAATTTATTTATTATTGAATCGTTATTTTTATATTCATAAGCTCGCTTGCTCATTTTTTCTTTTTCTGCGCCGCTCGCGGTTGATCGTTTCTCTAGGCGCTGTTGCAAGCCGAGCACATACTTTGCAAATGCTCAAATTGCATTTTATGCACTGAATGATACCAACGAGAATGATGAATTATCCATATCTTCTCCTAAAAAAGTGATTCGTTTAACATTGTGAACAATTGAAGTAACTGCGTAATTGATCATGTTTTAGTCTTTTGACTATTCCTATCTTGTGCATTTTAAGGAGCGTGCTAAAAGCTCAGTGAGTTTAAGTTTCATTAATATACCAACAGGCAACAAGTGTCGCTACTTACGAACTATTCTGTTTGTCGCTATCGAACTAAACTGTCGGCTCACAAGCGGAAACAAATGCAATTCACTGCGCAAACCAACTTGTTGTGAAAACCTGTTCAAAACTTGTCTCTCGGGATTTCTCCTCACTGTTTAATCTGTTGAAGATCGCAAAGAATTTCACTTAATCAAGTAATTAGTTTCTTTATCCTGGTAACAAAATGGCATCAACACAGCAAATACACGCCACCACTACAGCTGTTATAGACAAGTGCATTTATAAGTGGAAGATCGAGAATTATCATGTTATAAAAACCAAAGTTGGAGAATTCATATTATCTCCAGAATTTAGTGTTGGAAGTGTAGATAAAAAATACTTCCAACTGAAATTATACCCTGAAGGCGATCGTGAGGAAAGAGCGGGATTCATTTCTATATTTCTTCATTACTTAAAAACGGATTCAACAAAAAAACCAGACAAACTCATATGTAGAACCAAGATCTCAGCTATCAATAATGAAAAAGTTGTTAAAAAATGTACGGCACATGAAGATTATGCAGAGGCATCCTGGGGTTGGTTGAAATTTTTTGAAGTGAAGAATATTGACAAATTAATATCTCCCAAGAATACTGTCACCATTCAATGTGAATTAGAAGTATTCAAGGAATATGAATCTTCATTGGATTCAAAAATCATTAAAAAGGACGATGAGACGAACTATGGAATGAAATTCAACTTGTCATTTCTCAGTGAAGAATTCAGTGATGTTACTTTGATAACTTCTGATGACAATTCCATCCCAGCACACAAAATTATACTCGCTACAGCAAGCCCAGTATTTAGGACCATGTTTACCTCTGAAATATTGCAAAGTAAACAACACAACTCTACAAGGAAGCAAAATACTATTGAGATAACTGACACTCCTTACAATATTTTAATTGAGATGTTACGATTTATATACACTGGTGACATTGTAAGCACTAAAACAGATGTAGTTCTGGACATTTTAGGAGTTGCAAACAAGTATGAGATTAATAATTTAAAAGTCAAATGTGGAAATATATTAAGCACTGCATTGTCTACTGAAAATGCAATTAAAATTTTAATAGCTGCCCATAAATATAATGTAAAACATTTGGAAAATGAAGTGTTAGAGTTTATCACAGCTCATAAACAATCATTTGTTAATCCTGATAAACTATTAAATGTAATTCAATTATTAACAAATTCCTTGCAGTAAACAAAACTAAAATTGGTCTGAGTAATATGAACCTTGAAATTCAAGGTGCAATTGATGGATTTTATTTTTTGCTACTTTATTATTAAAAAGATTATTACAAAGATATGGTTTACAAAATCATTTGAAAACTATTAAATTTCCAAAAATCAATCAATGGTGAATAGTAAAATTAAGTTTATTAATTAGTTCCTTATTGTTTTGTTAAATATTAAACCTAAAATATTATTAAGTTGTTGCCCCAGCTTGATTGCTACTATAATTTAGAAAATTTATTAGCACTAATCGTTAGTATTCAATAATTATGAATTGTCCAATGCATAGAAAGATTTTTTAGTAACACTTAGCAGTATAAGTTTATAAAATAATTTTGAAAGCAATGTACAAAATTGTCATGAAAATAAAGTCCATAGAACATATTTACAAATGACTGTATAAACTTATTTCCTACGTTTGATTCGTTATTTGGTTCTGGTTTGATTTGTGATCTAATTTGTGAAAATAATATAATAAATTTCAGACCGTAATATTTACTGTTAAATCTGAATGGAAAGCTGGCTTTTTTTATCAGGGTACTTTTCCCTATTCTTTCTCTAGTTGAATAATTTTTGCAAACTCCATGAATTCACATTTTGAATGGAAGTTACTGATACTTATATTGTTCATTGTTTAATTACAAAAGATTGAGTATGCATACGAAAGCAGTGGCTCAAAAAAGTGTCTTGTGCTGTTAATACTTTCTATGGTTAATAGTTTAGTACATAAAAAATCATTTTCACAAAGCCAGAAAAATTTTCAGCTTAAATCGTGGATTTTTGAGCCACGGCAAAGAAATAAAAATTGTGACCATAATACTCATATTTATAAACAACTTATCACTACTTTGGGTGTATAAAACGTTATCGTAAAATCGTCATTTTTACATCCATGAGCTCGATTTCTTGCTCTTCTTTTTCTGTGCTTGTACTAAATTATTCAAACTCGTTCTTACTTTCTAAATCGGTCGGCTCTCTCGTCGCTGTTGCAAATCGGGTATATTTTGCAAACGGCGTGTTACTAACGAGAATGATTGATTATTTATATCTTTTTTTCTCGAAAAAGTGATTGGCTTGATATAGGGTGAATGTGCCTATTACCGACCACCCTCCATATTTCGGCCACCCTGAGATATTATTCAAATAAATAGAAATAAACGCGAAATTTTGACGCAATAAAATATTTTTTCGATTCCATAAATGTTATTGTTTCAGAGGAAATTCTGTGTACCCTGGAAAATTATTAAATCTTTTTCGTTGCTCAATTTATAATTCTGACCTGGTCGAAAATTCGGCTATTCGGTACAATTATCCATCTACTTTTCGACCACCTGCATTAATCCTTAATAATTTTCATTTAAAAGTTTTTTATTCAATTTGAAAACCGGCAATAGGTTCCTCATGCACTTCTAG
>CACVKI010145380.1:8224-18410 GCA_902732785.1 Trichogramma evanescens | reverse complement strand
TTATCATGAAACTAAGAGTTCACATACGAAAACCTATATGATTGAATGTTCATTTATCCTAACCACGAATGACCTAAATTCAAAAATCTTCAATTCAGTATGATTGTACCATAAATCTAGTGTGAAATTTGACTGAAATCATTTTAAATTGAAGATTTTTGAATTTAGGTCATTCGTGGTTAGGATAAATGAACATTCAATCATATAGGTTTTCGTATGTGAACTCTTAGTTTCATGATAATTATTATATTTTGAAAACTGAAATATAGGATTCTTATTTTACCATTAGGATTATTAAATAGTAGAATTGGACGCTTCACTTTCGATAAAACCACCATTCGGTTAAAAGTAATTCTAATTTTCGAACCCCCCCATTTATCTGTTCATAAGTTGAAAAATGCCCTGCTATATAATCCAATCTTGGCATAAAGATATCGATTATACGACTGCAGAATATTTTATTGATAACACATTTCATTTCAAAAGTTGTCTCATACCAATGCTAGTTTTTAATGTATTTTTCAATGGCTGTCAAATTAGAGATTATTGAAAGATGTACACCAGAACTGGCTCGTGCCTGACAAAACATAAGCGTAAAACTCTCAAGTTTTGCACGAACTTAAAATCGATGCATTTGTGCACGAAGCCAAACTTGCTAAGAAGACTCGATTGTGCGAGAATCTTTCCGTTTACGACTTATGCGAAATAAGTCCTGAAAGAACTTCATGAACTCAAGAGAAATTTGACTCTCGATCGATACTGATGACACGAAATTTTCGGAATTTCAAATTAAACCGATGTAAATATTTTAAAGAGGCACATATTTCAAGTCCATTCAAAATTATAATTACATTTAAAGACAATACGAAAGGTAAGTTAGTGAAAAGGGGAATAAATCAATATAATCACAATTTCCAGTAAAAAATAATGCAGTAATTTATTTAAAAAAATATAACAAAAAACTCGAAAACATCAATGTTTTTTAATGGCATGTGTTATTTTATTAAATGTCTTTATAAACATTGCGTTTATAACGCGATGAAGTTGCTATTGTCGATTCCTTGACCTGCAAAAGAAATATGTTTTAAATTTGTGTTTGTGTTGCAAAGACGAAGCAAATGCTCACTCATGTCATTAAGGCCCTTTCGTTCGAGTTTTCCGGCTCCTCCGTTTCTATCTCGTTTTCCCAATTTTCTCCTCCCATCAGATCTGGAGGGAGATAATTGCCGATGCGAGTTGAGCAATGTGGACATTTCCTTTTGTTCAAGCTTCTGATGCACGGAACACAAAGTCGATGTCCACAATCCAATTTTCTCACTCGTAATTTTGCCCTGCAGGTTTGTATTTCGCATCCTGTAAGTATAAATCATAATCATTACATTATAAAAAATGAAATGTGCATAATGTAATTTTATCTGTAATTATTTAAGACGTAAACATATTGTATATCTTTACCGCGTAGATACAAAAATGAAGTTCACACCGCTTTCAAGTGTAAAATAATTAATTGTAAAATAACTAATCGTAAAATAATTATTTGCATTAATTGTACATAATTAATTAACAGCCGTGCAACGTTTATACTTGATCGAAAATTTGAGTCGGTTCATGCACACGAACCCGACTTTTTCAAAAACTATTTACAGACTAGCACAAGCGGTAATGAGAGCTGGTTCGTGAACACGGACTCTGCTACACAAAGTCACCACCAGTATATTCCTCCATAATTTTCTCCATAAGAGAAATCGGTCAATGGACACGGACTCAACTTTATTAAAAACCATAGTATTATCGCAGTATTATAAAAATTAATAATTGCTACTCAATATCATTACCTAAATAATTTTCAAAAAAATGTCGGTCCGTAGACACGGACCCTAATTTTTTTTTTAATGATTTTTAAAATTGGTCAATAAATGTATTATTTTATACTCACGTTTTCTTGGCAATCTTCTCCTTTTTTTCTTCTTTGTAGAAGTAATCGTCGCAAGAGACGTTGATGAAGTAGTTTCGCTACTATTAGTTACAGTCTGCTCATTGTCCGAAAACCGTACATCGTTGTCCAAGCTAAGAATATCTGTAAAATAAAAAGTTATAAGTGCTCGATTGAATTTCATAGAAAAAAATCATTCTGACTATAAGTAAAAGAAAAATATGATAAATATATAATCACCATTATCTGAGGCTGATTCATTATTCATAGGTTTCAAATGGAAATTATCATTTTCAGACACAGTACTTAAAACACCAGCCGAAGCGGCGTATCTGTCAGAATCACTGGTTTCGGGTAGTATTTGCCGCCCGTTCGTAAACAAGTCACTATCGCTCATGTTCTACTGATCTAAATTAGGGTAATCTGTTTTGTTAAAATTTTATGAGAAATTAACAAGTACACACGACAAAAAGTGGTTTTTAAATCAACGTGAACGTTATAAAATATTTCGCGTTTGGACCTTACTTTACTACACACAACCGCGCGTTGTTCTTGCACCCGGTAACCTCTATTTTTTGTTTTACTGGCCAGTGCACCGACACTGCGCTGACTTGTTTTGCTGTCACTAGCAGACAGTTTTGTGGAATTATCTGCGCGTAAAGTGTCTACATAAACAACTGAGTAACTCGGTGCTCTGAGGTAATAGTGATTTGTTGTTAAATAAACTTATATTAAATTTGACTATTATAACATTTCTGTAAAAAATTAAAGTTCTTTAGTAGCAGCAACAAGAGACATGGATGAAATTGATCTTTCAGTTCATGATATTCTGCTTGAATTCAAAACATATAGAAAATACACTTCTGATTATGACAATAAAGAAAGTGTTGTTGCTGTGATAGAAAAACAATCTCCCAATCATCTAGATCTTAATGATCTTGAATTTGAATGAAACAACAGAAGCCTTTAAGGATTTACAAGAAAGGACTACTATGAGGAATCTAAAATTTCCAGATCAAGAGATCCAGTATGTAGTATTGTAATGCCAAAATACAAGAAATGTATTTCTCATTAGAGCCCATTGTTACAGCTCAAATTACCACTTTATTTACAGAATGGAAAGAAACTTCAGTACAAAAATCTATTTACCACTAAAGACGATCTACAGATTCTTATGATTAATTAGTTTGAAATCATGAATGTCACCTGTAAAAGTTGCAAAACAGTAAGTACAAAGATTTTATAATTAATTCAAATATAATATTCAATTTAAAATATTTATTTATCATGAAATATCTTATAATTTTTAATTTAGGAATTAGATTCAGCACGAACCAGAAAGTTTAGTTCATTTAGAAAAGCTTTGAGTACCCATTTTATCATACAAGATTTTAGAGTATCTTTTTGATATAATATTGACAAAACTGACTAATGAAGCAGAAAAATGAAATCCGGTTATAGACAATGTACCCATTCATAATATAGCTTCATCTATGGTTATTATTGACTTGTGAGTATTGAATATTTATCAAATTTTAAGAAATAATAAATATCTAATGAATATTACATAGGTGTATGGTTTATATAGAGAAAAGATTTGTGAGATACATAATAGAGCGGTTATCAGCTAAGCAGTGCCAGCATTTAGCCATATTGAACAAGTTTTGAATGAAGATTGATCGTGCCATGATGCCCGTAAACATATGTGATGACACATTCATAGCAATAAGTACATAGGTAAATCTAACATTATGACTTAATAACATATGAATTAAGTGATTTATTTTATATTGTTCATTTTATATTCAATTCAAAATATTTATATTTCTTTACCTTTTACAGGTAACATACTACATACATGTACTATGTATCCAATGATTAGGAGAAAACTTAGAAATGCTCTTACGCTTTGGCATCCTTCAGATGATACAACAAGGTCTTTTTTACAACCATGTGCTCTTGTATTCGCATTTGATTTGGTTGCTTTTCTCCACAAACATATTGGATAAAGTATGGACAAACATTTTCAAGAAGTTCCTGATGCTTTTGTTGTTGATACTCATCAACAAATGTTAGACCAATGGTATTAGGTGTATGATTGGAGAGATCTATTATAAATCAGACGATAACATCACTTCTTGGTAAATTTTTCTTCTCAAAAAAGATACAAGTTTTATCTATATACTTGAATTATTCTCCAAATTATGAACTAGTTACCAACTGGTACGTAGGTTTGAAAAATGTATTAAGCGATAAACTTAATGCTGAGCCCATAATTAAAGGTGATAATTAATTTTTTTATCATTTTTATTTTAGTATACTTCATCATTTTAATATTATGTAAATATTATGGTCTAGAGCACTTCAGAAGAGCAGTTGTAATGATAAATAGTGTGGTATTGATTCCGCAAGATTCCATGGATTAAGTATAGAAAAACTTGAAGCTCAGTATCACAGCAGCAAGTGTATGAAATTAGAACAACGAAGTCTGCACTTGGAATAAAAGTAAGTCATTTAATTTAATTTCTCAATACTATGCATCTTTAGTATATTATTTAGTATACAAGTTTACTATGAAAGAATCGAATTCAATGTTTTATGCTTGCAGGGATTAATAGAAACTGACAGAAGGCTTGGCAAATGCAGGAATGCTTTTTCGAAGAATTAATCAAAAAATGTTGCAAAGAAAGAGAAATTCTGATAACACCTCTTGTGAATATATATCAAGATCATAAACCATTATAAAAAATCGGCAATCTTTTAGTATACACGCATGACGATTCCATTTTTACACCGTTCATCAAAGTCATTCGCCCGAATGCAATCCTGCTGTCTCGACGACTTGCTATCCACGGATTTGAGTGATCCATTAGATGCAGCTGATAATAGTTCGAGAGTAATGTAAAAAAATGAATCTTGAAGAAAAATATATTTTTTATATGCATCTAACTTGAAGTATTTTCATTATCTTGTATATTTTGGGAGTCATTTTATTTATTTCATGAAATGTTTAATCTTAACATTATAATTTTATAATCCTTGTGGATTAAATGGCACATTTTTCTTTTGGCAACTTATGACCATAAACATGCAGAGGCTTGCTTTGTTCCTGCATTATTTTGTTCGTGGAGGGCAGATCTATTTATCCTAAACAAAAATGATCTTATTTATTTTGTTCATTCTTATTATGTGTTAAAGTTGAAAACTTCTCAACAAACACCACGTTTGTACCGCTTGCTTTTAAATTTTCACATGTTCAGACGATGATATTATAATTTTTATTTGATATAAGCTTAGGTGGGACCTGTATTAAATTTAATTTAGCTAAGCCTTTTAATCTACAGCGTGGATTATGATGGAGTTGTAGTTGTTTATACAATAAAAAAATTTAAACTCATTTTAAAAATAAATTACTAAACTAAAATTTAAATAAATATAAACATTTTTTAGAATTTATAATATGTTGTATCATTCAATATTACAGGGAATTTGAATGAAAGAATAAACAAATAAATCAGTAACTTCACTGTAAACGATATAATCACGTACGGTTTCAACATCATCCCTCGACACACTGATGATGTTAGAGTAAAAACAAATTAGTTTGAATGTTGTCCTTCCCGATGAAACAAGTCATAATAGTACTAAAAGATATAATTTCACCAATTCAATTACTGTGACACTAAGTAGACTTATCCATCGATTAATTTAGGCATCAAAATGGATAAAATTGATACGAAATCGAAGGAAATTGTCTCAAAGGATAATTTAAGTGAATACGACATTGTTGTTTCGGTCGATAAACAAAAAACTGATGGTATTTGTCAGGAGACATTTACACCAGAATTAGATATGATAACACAACAAGACACAACTCACAATGATCAAAAAAATTACTCATGTGACAAGTGTGAAGAAAAATTTGAGTTTCGAAGTCATTTGAGTAGACACCAAATATCAGTACACAAAGGCCGTAAAGATTTTGCATGCGACCAATGCGAAAAGAAATTTGTGAAAAAATCGAGTTTGTATACACATCAAAAATTGGTACACAAAAATCGCGAAGATTATGTATGCAACAAATGCGAGAGGAAATTTGAAAATAAATCAACTTTACTCAAGCATAAAAAAATATTCCACGAAGTTTTCAAAGATTATTTATGTGAAAAGTGCGCAAAAAGATTTGGAAACAGACATAGTTTGCTCGTGCACATAAAAACAGTTCACATAAGTCCCAAAGACTTTGCTGGTAATGAGCAGAAGAGAAAATTTGATCGAACATCTAATTTACTGTACCAACGAAAAATCGTTCATAAAATTCGAGAAAATTCTTTATGCGATGATTGCGGAAAAAAATTTGCAAATCAACGGAGTTTGTTTATCCACCAAAAAACAATACACGAAGGTCGAAAAGATTTCACATGTAATAAGTGTGGGAAAAAATTTACACAAAAACCACATTTGCTTGTCCATCAAAGGACAGTACACGAAGGACGCAAAGATCATGCATGCCATAAGTGTGAGAAGAAATTTGGAGAAAAATCGACATTAATTATACACCTGAACACAGTTCACGAAGGTCGTAAAGATTTCGTATGTGACAGGTGCGAGAAGAAATTTACGCAAAAACCGAGTTTGCTTTCCCACCTAAAGATAGTACACGAAAATCGCCAAGACTACGAATGTTACGATTGCGGAAAGAAATTTGGACGAAAATCAGATTTGTTGAAACACCACAGAACAGTGCATGATGTTCTTAAAGATTACGCATGCGACAAGTGCGAGAAAAAATTTGGGGATCAAAGAAATTTAATCAGACACAAGAAAGCTGTTCATGAAGGTCGTAAAGATTTTGCATGCGACAAGTGCGAGAAGAAATATGGAGAAAAATCAAAATTGATTAGACACCAAGAAACATTTCACGAAGGTCACAAAGATTACCCATGTGACAATTGCGAGATGAAATTTGGGGATAAATTTAATTTGCTCTACCACCGAAAAACATTTCACGAAAGTCATAAAGATTTCGCATGTGATAAGTGTGAAAAAAAATTTGGACGAAGATCGCATTTGTTCAGACACCAGAAGACCATTCACGATGCTCGCGAAAATTACGCATGTTACAAATGCGAGAAGAAATTTACACAAAAAGGGAATATGCACTCCCACCAAAGGACAGTACACGAAGGTCGAAAAGATTATGCATGCGACAAGTGCAAAAAGAAATTTGCGCACAAACCACATTTGCTTGTCCATCAAAAGACAGTACACGAAGGATGCAAAAATTATGCATGTGACGAGTGTGGGAAGAAATTTACACAAAAACCGAATTTACTTTACCATCGAGCGACAGTACACACTAATCGCAAAGATTTTGCATGCGACAAGTGTGACGAGAAATATGGACAAAAATCGAATTTGTTTAAACATCAAAAGACAGTTCACGATGTTCACGAAAATTACGCATGTGACCAATGCGAGAAGAAATTTACACAAAAAGGGAATATGCACTCTCACCAAAGGACAGTACACGAAGGTCGAAAAGATCATGCATGCGACAAGTGCGAAAAGAAATTTGCACACAAACCACATTTGCTTGTCCATCAAAGGACAGTACATGAAGGTCGGAAAGATTTTACATGTGACGACTGCGAGAAAAAATTTAGAAGTAAATCAGATTTGTTAAGGCACCAAAGGACAGTCCACGAAGGTCACTAATACTTCTTCCACAAAAAATGCGAGAAGAAATCATGTACATAATTGAATTTGAGTTCACATAAAAAAACAGTTTACATAATTTACAGAAACCACTTATTAGACAATTCTTGAAGATTCGATATTACAGGGACTTTTTTTAAGAACTTGATTTTGTAAGGACAAGAATTCCTCGTAGAAACCGTTATCAAGAAAGATTTTGAAATTAGTTCAATTATTGTAATGACAATGTATTTAAACAAATAAATCGGTAACTAATTGTATACTATATGATCATGAATGTATTTGACATGGCCCCTCGGTACACAAATTAGTTTGAATATTGTCTTTCTTAATGAAACTTGCTTTGATACCAGAAAATAAATTTTACTAATTCAATATCTGTGTTACTAAATAGTAAGATTTATCATTCATTTTAAGCGTCAAAATGAATAATAGTGAGGAGAAAACTGAAGAAGTTGTCTTGGAAAATAATTCGAGTGAACATGACATTGTTGTTTCAGACGAGAAACAAAAAACTGATGGTATTTGTCAGGAGACATTTACACCAGAATTAGATACGATAACACAACAAGACACAACTCACAATGATCAAAAAAATTACTCATGTGACAAGTGTGAAGAAAAATTTGAGTTTCGAAGTCATTTGAGTAGACACCAAATATCAGTACACAAAGGCCGTAAAGATTTTGCATGCGACCAATGCGAAAAGAAATTTGTGAAAAAATCGAGTTTGTTTACGCACCAAAAATTAGTACATAAGGATCGCGAAAATTACTCTTGCAACAAGTGCGAGAGGAAATTTGAAAATAAATCAACTTTACTTAAACAAAAAAATATTTCACGAAGTTTTCAAGGATTACTTATGTGAAACGTGCGTGAAGAGATTTGGAAATAAACAGAGTTTGCTCGTGCACATAAAGACGGTACACGACGGTCGCAAAAAATTCGCATATCATTGGTGCGAGAAGAAATTTGGAGATGAAAGAAATTCAATAAGACACCAAAAGACAGTTAACGAAAGTTGCAAAGAATACGCATGCGACCAGTGTAATAAAAAATTCGGATATAAATTTAATTTAATCACGCACCAAAAGATGGTACATGAGGGTCGCAAAGATTACGCATGCGACATTTGCGGAAAGAAATTTGCACACAAACAATATGTGCTTTTGCATTAGAAGACAGTCCACGAAGGCCGCAAGGATAATACATGTGACAAGTGTGAAAAAAAATTTGGACTGAAACATCATTTGCTCATGCACCAAAGGACAGTACACGATGGTCGCAAAGATTTTGGATGTAACAAGTGCAAAAAGAAATTTGGACAGAAACATCATTTGCTCATGCACCAAAGGACAATACACGAAGGATGCAAAAATTATGCATGTGACGAGTGTGAGAAGAAATTTACACAAAAACCGAATTTACTTGATCACCGAGCGACAGTACACAACAATGGCAAAGATTACGCTTGTGACAAATGCGAGAAGAATTTTGGACGCAAATTAAGTTTGATCAGGCACCAAGAAACTGTCCATGAAGGTCGCAGAGATTTCGCATGTGATAAATGCGAGGAAAAATCATGTACTTCATCGAATTGTAGTTGACATTAAATAACCGTCTGTAAAGTTTACGACTTAATTGTAGTAAAGTTTTTGCATATAAACGTAATTCGATCCCCCACAGTTGATTTGCACATGAGGGCTAAGTTTTTCTGTTTTAGTGCGCAAAAAGGTGTGCAAAATAAAAATCAACTTGACCGATCAGAAATAAGTTATTTACGGAAAATTTGACGACGTTGAGTTACAATACTTATCTTATATATAAATTCGTATACTTTTTATATCTTTATCGAGTCTCAAACTTACCGTAAAATACAAACTTCCTGAAGTA
The DNA here is from genome assembly GCA_902732785.1 of Trichogramma evanescens. Taxonomy (NCBI): domain Eukaryota; kingdom Metazoa; phylum Arthropoda; class Insecta; order Hymenoptera; family Trichogrammatidae; genus Trichogramma; species Trichogramma evanescens. The sequence continues at coordinate 8,866 of CACVKI010145380.1, read as the reverse complement.
CTAAATACCAGAAGTAAATTTTAGAAAATATTGACTCTTGAATTATATTGGATCAATTTCAGAAATTTTCTATTTAATCTAATTTTTTTGTACAGTAGTAGACTTAACTGTAAAATAATTTCGATATCACAACAATATATGAATAACTTTTACTTGCCTATACGAATGCGTCAAACTCATTGTAGTAATCTGCTTTGAATAGTTCTTTCCTTTAGACCTGTGAATGGGCTGAAAGTTTGGTTGACTACTGAATTTTTGATAAATCTCACGTAATAATACGCTACGTTGAATCGATCAAACACTGCTAGTGAAAGATGTTGGTAAATTTGCTGACGAACTGATTATTTCTACGAAGAAAGACGCGATTGGTAACAATTGACAATTTTATTTCGATCAATAAATATTTTCTACATGATTCAAAATTATTAAAAACTCTCTCAATTGATACATCTTGCATACAATTTTTTGAATTGGTGAACAGCATAATTTTTTTAAATACACTCGGCAACAAAATTATCGCAACAAAAAATTTCATCGAAATTTTGTCGATTTTCAAATGCTTCTATCTTGGGCTATATTTATCGTATCGAGACGCTTTTTTTTTTAATTTCTTGGAAATTTTGTCCTCTTTAAATCTAGATA